>UELW01000955.1:386220-471220 GCA_900490495.1 Danionella dracula
GAAAGTTGTTCTTTGCATAGCGATGGCTTATTCATCTGCTTTTTGAGTCAGGATTCGCTGTAAATGTAATTATGCAGGACATCGAGATGGTGAGAACGGAACATTGTGGCCCATGTAGAATTGATTTATAATGGCTTTCCAACATTAATTTGGATTTCTTAAACTAAAATAACAGGACTCGCTTGTGTATGTTTTGGTCTAGTTGTTAAGACAGTTGTTAAGATAAATCAACCGTAAGAAAGCTAATTGAGCATGACATTCTTGTCGGCTTTTTGTTTCGTTGAAAAATTGAAAGTCTGTTAAAGGGGTCATGAATCGAGAAACCAAACGTTTTTGATTTTTGAAAATTCATGAGCATATAGCAGCATTGCAGAACAGCACTGGAGAAGATCTGTAGTCAGGGATGCTACCTCTGATGTAAGCCTTTGAAACGCGTGGAACTCAATTGGGAAGCTACAGCAAAGCAGTGAGCTGAAGCTTGCTTTACTAGGCTAAACTAGCCACATTTACTTACATTTTTATCGAATTTCTAGGAATGCTGGAAAACCTGTTTTCATTAGGCAAATTTATTATCACAAATCCAATTTGTGCAATTTCATGGTCAGTGGAAAAGCGACTTCTGATGAAGTCTGAACCACTTAACTGCTACTTAAACTGGTTCGGACTGAAGCAGCTGATTGGTTGGAACGTTTGAGACAGAGCTTTGTCCACTTATGAAACACTCTTTTAAAAACCACATATTCCGTGCTTTACTATAGCGCTAGTTTATGGGGCATTAATGGAGCCATTGAGGAAGCATTCCAAACTGTGGGAATATTAATATATGCATTTAATAATAATAATAATAATGTTACTGACAGTGCTGGTGTTCAAGAGATGTTTTTCTTTCTTTATGCCAAAGTAGGATTATTATTAAGACAAGTAAATGTGGGGTCATGTCAATAAAAGAGATGTTACAAAAATAAAGTAATGATCATCAGTGTGCTGCTTCAATATGAACTTGAAACAAATAGAAGCAGGTTTGGTTGTTTAAGAAATTGTGCATGGTATGAAAGATGTTTTTATAAAAGAGAACTCATTTAAACCTCTCTGCTGTGGAAGATTTATTATTCTTCAATTGAATAAAATATACATCTTACACAAGCAAACATTTCCAGTGCTCCAAGCGCAACACCAAACATAGTATTATCCATCCATTTTCTTGTCTGCTTTTTCCCCTTTCGGGGTCGCCACAGCGGAATGAACCACCAACTCTCTGGCATATGTTTTACGCGGCGGATGCCCTTCCAGCCACAACCCATCGCTGGGAAACATTCACACACATTCATTCAAATTCATACACTATGGACAATTTGGTTCACCCAATTGACTTATAACACATGTTTTTGGAATTGTTGGGGAAACCGGAGAACCCGGAGTAAACCCACGTGATCACGAGGAGAACATGAGAACTCCACACAGAGATACCAACGATCAAGCCGAGGCTCGAAACAGCGACGTTCTTGCTGTGAGACGACCGTCCCACCCACTGCGCCACCGTGACGCCCTAAACATAGTATTATACACAAGCAAAAAAAGACAATACTTAATACGCACTGCCTTCTAGATGTATTCAGAAAACATCTGCCCTGTTACAGTTTTTTACAATTGCTATGGCAGTTTTTTCAATACAGTTAACAACTTTCCTAAACTCTTAACACGATTAGCACAACATCCGTCGAGATAGGTGACACAATTAACACATTTTTTGTTGCTTTGATACAAAACACATTCAGTTAACACAAATGTAAAATGCTTAAACTTTGTTTTCTCTCGAGCTCCACCAACACCAAAACTAAGTAATTTTAAAGCAAATTTTTTCTCTCAATGTGTTATGATTGACTAAATGTTGCTGTCGGAAGAAAACCTGTGTTAGTGTTTTGAAAACTGTGTTATTGTATTGTGTAAATGACTTTTGGAGTTTTGTTTATAATGGGGTGTTTTGCGAATGAAATTAACTGTTTTGCTAATTGTGTGTTTTAACTGATTCGGTGTGTTAAGAGTTTTTGTTAAATGTATTGAAAAAACTGTCTTAGCAATTGTGAAAAACTGTAAATCTGTCTCTTGAGATCATTAACAAGCAAGCCAATTCTGCAATGTATTGTTTTATTTGTTCATCGATTAAATTGTCAACATATTTTTTATGCACACTGCAAACAACAGAGAAAATGCAATTTGACTGACAATAAAACATATTGAAATTAATTTCAGTAATTGTTAAAACTTTAAATATATTACATTGAACTACTATTACAGTTTTACACAATTGCTAAGATAGTTGTTTCAATACATTTAACAAGTTTGCTAAACTCTTAACACACCGAATCAGTTAAAACACACAATCTGCAAGAGTTAATTTCATTCTCAAAACAAAACTCGAAAACTAATTTTTAAAATACAATAATACAGTTTTCAAAACACAAACGTATGTTTTCTTCCGACTGCAACATTTAGTCGATCAGAACACATTTGTGTTGGTGGCGCTCGAGTGTAAAAGAAGTTCATTTGTGTTAACTAACTTAATTGTAGAGCCTACATAGACAGACATTGTGCTAATCGTGTTAAGAGTTTATGAAACTTGTTAAATGTATTGAAAAAAGTGTCTTAGCAATTGTAAAAACCTGTAAATGCATCTGATTTGATTTCGCATCGATCAGAAAATCCACTAGATGTCACCAATGAGTGCACTGAATAAAACTTTGAGAGCCAACTCTGGTTTAAAATGATTCAAAACTTCATAAAGCCTCGATCGTCTTCTTGCATCTGATTCTGGCCCTCTCTCTGAGCTAGTTCTTTTGGATCGAACCGCAGCCTTTCCTAAGGTCTAAAATCAACTGCTTCAGCATCTTGAATCACTTGGTGTAGGGGCAGTGCACTAAACCGGTTAAAATCATATCTCACGCTCACAGCTTGTGGCAATAATTAATGTCCAATCTGAACCTGCTTCGTTTACCTCCGGTGTCCCCCAAAGGTCACTTCTAGGTTCTATCCTGTTTAACATATATATCTCCAAACCATTAGTGACGTTAGTAAATGCAGACGTTTCCAGTGAGTTCCTTCCCAAGAGGTGACTGAGAGGTGCAAAACAATTATCATGAAATAAAAATAACATGAAAGCGTCACGGTGGCGCAGTGGGTAGCATGGTCGTCTCATAGCAAGAAGGTTTCTGGTTTGAGCCTCGGCTGGGTCGGTTGGTATCTCTGTGTGGAGTTCTCATGTTCTCCTCGTGATCGCGTGGGTTTACTCCGGGTGCTCCGGTTTCCTCCACAAGAACAAAGACATGTGGTAGAAGTGAATTGAGTAAGAACGATTGTTCATAGTGTTAAAGAGTGAATGAGTGTGTGTGAATGTTTCCCAGCGATGGGTTGCGGCTGGAAGGGCATCCGCCGCATAAAACAAAATGCCAGAGAGTTGGCGGTTCATTCCGCTGTGGAGACCCCGAAAGGGAAGAAAGCCGACACGAAGATGAATGAACGATGAAAAAAAAGAATAAAAAAAAATTGCGTTTCAGAAAACACACCACAAACTAAGAGAGCAAATTACAGTTTTTCACAATTGCTAAGACAGTTTTTTCAATAGATTTAACAAGTTTGCTTAACTCTTAACACACACTTAAACACACAAATGGCAAAACAGTTAGTTTCATTCTCAAAACCCCTCATTGTAAACAAAACTCTAAAACTCATTTTCAAAATACAATGATACAGTATTCAAAACACGAATGCATGTTTTCTTCCGACAGCAACATTTAGTCGATCAGAACACATTGAGAAAAAAAATTGGCTTTAAAAAGACCAAGTGTGTAAAAGAAGTTCAAGCATTTGAAATTTGTGTTTACCATATGCATTTTGTATTAAAGCAATAAAACAATTGTTAATTGTAGAGCCTACCTAGACAAATGTTGTGCTAATCATGTTAAGAGTTTAGAACAGTTGTTTAATGTATTGAAAAAACTGTAAAAAAGCAATTGTGAAAAACTGTAACAGTTAAGAAAACACAGCAACAAATTTGAAAAACACATTAGCAATTCAGAAAACAGCACAACATTTCGACCAGCTTTAAAAGGATTGTACCATTTGAGAATCGACAGCTTGTCGATCACGACGAGCGCTCAAACTATTTCTGTTGTAAGTAAGGTTATAATGACTGAAATAGAATGAATTATTTTCCCACATGAACCCCAGAACTTTGGAGCAGTGCAATATTATGTTCTAGTTGCATGCTCCAAACTAGTAGTTATGATGAACCAATAGTTTGATTGACTGAAAATTCGTCCCAAAAGGGCCAAGTTGTTGGTTCAAGTCTGGCAGAGGTGGTCTTGTTTTGAATGCAACACTAGAGACTTGCGTCACACATTAATGACTGAGTCTTGGTGCAGTCGTGGCCCAAAGACGGGCGTAGTCTGAAATCCAGGTTTGATTCAATCAAGATACTCAGACCAAGACCTACATCCAGGGCTGTTTATCTAGCACTCTGACGCTGACTGGACGAGTCTTCTGTCAACTACTGAGGTATCCATATCTCAAATCTGTATCCTTTGAGAGAGACAATCATTCATTCATTCATCTTCATGTTGGCTTTCTTCCCTTTCGGGGTCGCCACAGCAGAATGAACCACCAACTCTCTGGCATATGTTTTACGCAGCGGATGCCCTTCCAGCCGCAACCCATCGCTGGGAAACATTCACACACTCATTCACTCTTTAACACTATGGGCAATCGTTCTTATTCAATTCACTTATTCCGCATGTCTTTGTTCTTGTGGGGAAACCGGAGCACCCGGAGAAAACCCACGCGATCACGAGGAGAACATGAGAACTCCACACAGAGATACCAACTAACCCAGCCGAGACTCGAACCAGCGACCTTCTTGCTGTGAGACGACCGTGCTACCCACTGCGCCACCGTGACGCCTCCTTTGAGAGAGACGATTAAAAAAAATCCGTAATTCTGAGATGGTGTGCACAAGAGCTTGTTTTGCACAAAAGCAGTCTCCTGGCTAATGTTTGTTTGGGGTGTTGAGCCTGATTTCTGTGGAGAAAAAAAGTCCTTCAGGAAATAAACCAGACGAGGATGGTGACCCCTTTTGACCTCGTCGGTTTTTTGAGACGAGAGAATAATATCCCAGCAGTCTGGCCGAGCGCAAGCGGATATCTCCAGCGCTGCATTTCCTTAGATGTTCAGCTACAGCCTTATCTACAGCGGAGGATAATAGCATGGTAATGGCATGTCTAGCCACACTGTGACCTTGTCATCGTGCCTGCTGACAGGACACATTTGCTCCGATATCAGATTGCGACGATGAACCTGCCCCAGTGTTTGAAGGTTTGGTGCTCGGCCCCGTTCTCATTGATGCAAAACAGGCTGAACAGCTAAATCAGCTGCAAAGGGAGAGTCTACCTCAGTGATATACATACTATACTATAAAGTGAAAGAAGCAGTCAGCGTCTATTTTTCTGTCATCACTCCTTAAAATGTTTCTGTTTTTCTTCAAAACTGCCGTGTGATGTGAAAAGGTCACATGTTCAGACTGCAGCCCAAAGTAACCCAAATCTGATTCTTTTTTGCCCATATGTGACCTGTATCAGATAATTTTAGGACAATCTGAACAGCTCAGGGGTCCCCGACTTTCTCACGGACCGCTCGTCTAGTACGCTGCTCCACTGCTCGCCAACCACGCTTGCCATATTAGACAAATTAGAAGTAAGAGCAAACTCCTGAAGCACAGTTTCTCATGGACAAATGTCACTGGAGAAGACTCTTTCACTGAAATTGTTACAAGAAAATGCATGTTAAGCTTTAATAAAGTAGCGGTTGTTATCCGAGCACTTACAAGTGTTTTTAGAGGAACCGCTTGCCAACAGGCAAACCAAGCAAACTTTTCATTTTCAATATCTTCAATCAGATTCACTTTTGGCTTCGTTGAATGAAGTTCAGGGCGTCACGGTGGCGCAGTGGGTAGCACGGTCGTCTCATAGCAAGAAGGTCGCTGGTTCGAGCCTCGGCTGGGTCAGGTTGGTATCTCTGTGTGGAGTTCTCATGTTCTCCTCGTGATCGCGTGGGTTTACTCCGGGTGCTCCGGTTTCCTCCACAAGAACAAAGACATGCGGTAGAAGTGAATTGAGTAGAAACGATTGTCCACAGAGTATGAATGCGTGTGTGTGTGTGTGTGTGTGTGTGTGTGGATGTTTCCTAGCGATGGGCATCCGCCGTGTAAAACAAATGCTGGAACATTTGGCGGTTCATTCCGCTGTGGCGACCCTGAAAGGGAAGAAAGCCGACAAGATGATGGATGGATGGATGAAGTTCAATGTTAGAAAGTCATTTGACACATGTTAACACGAGTTTAAATAATTAGTTTAGTTTTAAAGACTGTAAGAGTACAAATTAGAAGACACCATAAATTGCTAATTTTTTAAATATTTTTATTGACCAACAATAGAACTATAGTGAGTTCCAGCACATCTCAAAACACAGCTGTGATATAAAGGAAAGCGCTGTGGAGATGACAGTTTTAGAGTTTTTGGGTTTTCTTTTGTTTGATAAAAATCAGTGATAGCTTTAACGAGTAACGAGATCAAATGTTAGTTTCCCTCGTCTACAATGTGCTGTGATGTCACTGAACGTTTCCATGGAAACCACCGAAACAATCTTTTTAAAGGAACAGGAAATGACAGCAATGTCTTGTAAAAAAAATATAATATTAATGCCAGTCTTGCACTAAATAGTATAATATATTTTAACTATGTTTTTTATTTCATATTTAACTATTTATATTTAACTTTTATTTTATATTTAACTATGTTTATTTTTTACTATTTTTTAAATGATGTACATAAAAATGTCAAAATAATTGTGTTTTTAATGCAGAAGTTTAAACGCTTGGCTATGCGACAATAATTCTAGACAGAAATAAGGACATCAAAAAGTGTGTTTTTGCTAGTTTTACAAAGAAAGTGTATTTTTTTATTATTATATATATTTTTTTTAAAATATGACTAAAGAACATAAAAGCGCACCTGATTGAAGAAACACCCATCTTACAACGAGACGATTTCCAATAGAGTCGAGATTATATTCAATTTCCATTTAAACAGCTCCTTTTGCATGTGAACTTTAAAACTTTGAAACAATACACCGACTCAGAGTCTCTTTTTGGGGAATATAGAGGATTTTCTCACCCAAATCAAAGCTGATGTTCCATGTGATGTCTTCTCTGTGTCCTCCTCGCTCGGCTTCGGTTCCTTGAGGCTTGTTTCAGTCTGTTCTTTAAATGATAGGCTCAAAATTCTCTTAGCATGCACCCGTTGACAACACGCAGCGATATAAGACGCCCAGCAGAAATGTGATTGGTGCCGAGCTTGTTAGAAGCGCAGCCAAATCCCAGAGGGGCGAAACCGAGGGCATACCGCGGGTGCGTCGACTTCAGGAACCAAAAAAAGCACATATTTCCTCTGTATGTGTCCTCCTTCTCTCCTCCTCCCGCATCCCTTTTTATTCTGATTCTCTTTACTATGCTGTTGTCTTCATTTCATCCCTGCTGTGTTCTGAAAAGGCTGGTAATAAATCAATTTATGTAACACATGGAGGTAGTTTTCTTTTATGGGAATGACCCCTGGACTCAGCTCTAACGGCTCGTATCCAAACAAATTATTTTATCCCACACTTTAATAGGCTTCGCTTTTTATTCAGTATAGTGGATCTTGAGTATTTCAAGCTTTTCATCTGGAATAGCTCTCAGGTGATTCGGAGTGTTAGTGTCCTGCAGCTGCGGCTGTACTCACTGAAGCTGGAAATCACGATGTAAACTTAAGAGGTTATTTTAAACAGCGAATAATTGAAGTTATACATGGAAGTTCACGTAAAGGTGAAGTGTGTACAAATTGAACCAAAAGTAATCCGAAAATCTCAAAAGACAGCTGTTATATTCAGGTCAAGTGCTAATATAACTGAAATGCGAATTTAGACATTTAAGGTACGACAAGTCCTTTGTGTTTGCGTTTACGGTTTGTGTTTTCCTGTCCAAACTCAGAGGCGTCAATCAGGTTGCCAGATTGTGCTGAACCGCACATGCAGTGAACGATTTACTGCTTGGAGGCACTAAACCTCCAATCATTCATTCCTTGCATTCATCAAATGAGGATAATCATCTGAGTAACATAAGTTCTGGAGAAGCTAATCAACATTTCCCGACTTTCACACGGACAGTTCGCCTAGAACGCATTCGTTCGTTTAAACAATAGTATGGAACTGTGTTCAATGCTTCATTCTTTTCATTAAAGGTTGGCTAGGGCTGAGTGATGTGATCAACTTTAAACACACTGCATTCTTTTGGAACCCAATTCTTTAGGATATTACATAATTGTAACTAAATAAACAATGTGTAATGATGAAAACATGCACAGCTGCCACGTTAACCTTCTGGGGGAGATAGAAAGGGTTACAGCCCTATGCAAATGTTTTCGCTGTCCCATATTTGACCGAACTTTTACAGACTGCACCAGGTAAAAAAATAAGATAATAAACATAAACATCAATCACCAAATTTCAGTGATGAAATTACCATATCATACAAAAATGTTAGATCTGGGGCACAAAGAAACCTTCTTGTCTGTAGAGATAGTTGTCACATATAGTTTTGTGTCTTGAAAATACAAAAGGAAAGTTTAATGGCAAAGGTTTGACACTTGTTTAACTCTAGGTAAAAAAAGGGTTAAAAAGAGTTTATGTTTATGTGTGTATAATATGTTTATGTTCTTATGAGGGTTATCATAAATAAATAAAAAGGAAATGATCATGGAATCGAGTGTTTGGGGAGTTTACTGCTTCTTCTTGCTGAAGAGCTTCTCTTTGTCCTCCTGGCCCTTCTCACGCTAGGTTAAAAAACTACTAACTAACTAGCTAAAACTAGGTTAACATTAGGTTAGAAACAGAAAACCCTTACCAGTCTACAGCGACCCCTGCTGACCTCATTAGAGGTAATTGACCACGATAATCTAATTGATTGCTGAAATCAACAAAGGGGAGAAACTTTCATACTATAGTTTTTTTTACCTTACCTTTTTTACCTTGTGGAGGTGATGGTTATTTTAAACCGTGATTAATTTCAGTTTTACACGTATGTAAAACGTTTTTACCAAAAATAATCCGAAAATCTTCATTTTGTCTCTAGAGACAGCTGTTATATTCAGGTCAAGTGCTAATATAACTTAAAGTATTGGTGTTAAAAGAAAATGACCATTTAGAACTGTAGAGTTTGACACGTTCTTTGTGTTTACAGTTTGTGTTTTGATGTGACATAATTCCTGTTCAATCTCAGCGGCGTAAAACGTGTCACCAGACTGTGCCGAACTGTGCTTGCCATGAACAGTTACAAAAAAATGTTTGTGATACCGAACCTAAAAATGCGTTCTGCCTGAAAAACAAGTTTTGATGTGCAGAGAAACAAAACAAAGTTTCTTTAAAAGATGGAGATGGCTGAAAAGTTTTCTTTTTTTCAAACCACAAATAAAGCATCAGCGTAATTAACAGACAAGAAAACTCGCTGTGTATGTTCTTTACGGTGTATCTTTGCTCTCCATGTCACATGTCAACCTGTCACCTGGGGAGAGTAAGCGTATACTGTGGTCAGTATCAGTATTGCTGTTATTCGTTGCAGTACCAGTTTTGGCCACAAACCGACACAGTGCACCTATGGACTATACCAGCTACTTTTTTTTTTACCATGCTTTGAAAGCTGGGGTTAATAAATACTGCTAATTTATATTTCTTTTTGGCTAACAGCCATCTTGAGGCACTCTCTCTAGAGGAGCGAGAGGACAAGAAGTAAGTTGATGCTCATGAGCTTCCATTCTTGAAGTGAGCTCAGGGTTACTACAATATCATTTGAAGGCTCGAAAACTCCATAGTGTTGCTTTAAGTCTAAACAAAATAGAGTAAAACTTGATGTTTAATGTTCATGTCAAAAACCCACAAATGAATCAGCGCTGTGAGCAAAAATAGATGATGCAAAGACAATAGACATCGCTCCAGGTGCAGTAAAGCTGTCAGATTTAATGAATGCTCCAGATGTCTCAGACCATCCCAAATAAAATCTGCATTAGAGCAGAGACTGAGCGGCGTATATCGAGATCTTGATAAAGGCAACACTGTTTGAAAACTCAATGTGTGTTCCTTTTTCAAACAACCGGAGTGAAAATAAAGAATTCACTTTTCAGAGTGTTGTTCGGTGCTGATGAATAAATGTAATTAATTGTCTTGAGTTTTTGTGTGATAAAACTGTCACTTTCCCACAGCGATGCATGCAAGCGCTCACCTCACAATATATGCTAATCGCTTCAGTTTGGACTGCAGCCTGGTTTAAATCAAACGTGCATAAAAAGGAAGACGGTGGGAAGAAAGCAAACTTTGACATGGCTTCTCTTGAATAGAAAGTCTGTGCTTTGCTCGACCAGCTCCTACGTGCGTGCTTTAGTAGAGTTTATCTTGTTAAACATAAGCCACATCTCAAAAGAAGAAAAATAAAAGAAGGGTTTAAACAGCATGGTTTAAATGTTTACTTCAATCTGTACTTAATCACGTTTTAAAGAGTTAGATTTAGGTGTTAATAGAAGAGATAAAACATCTATTTTTTGTCTTTCTTCTGTTTTGTTCTTCTCCCTTCTATGGTTTATTTATCAGCTGAGACAACATCTATTGTGAGCTACCTGAGTTAGACTTTTATCTTGTAACAAATTGCATTTTCTCTCCCCTAGTGTAAGTCAAATGCATAGTTGTACATGCACAAGTGACGTTGGACGTCCTGGGAGTGCAGTTTCTGCAGTATCACCTCCTCACCACAGGTGGTGCTGTTTGTCCTGGGAGTTTAGTGGCTGTAGTATTATCTCCTCATCACAGGTGGCGCTCTGTCTCCTGGGAGTGCAGTGGCTGTAGTATAATTTCCGCACCACAGGTGGCGCTGTTCATCCTGAAAGTGCAGGTCTTGATACTACAGCTTTAATCAGTCACTTAAACAAATATCAAAGGAGTTTAAACACTAAGTCTAAGCCTGTTGTGCTTCTACGCATCAGAATGCAACATTTTCTGTCATCACTCTGCAGTTAGATGTAACTGCACCCCTACACCACTACCAAAACCATGTGTTAAGCTGCTTCAGGAAATCAGGAGACAACCATAATAAACTTTATATTATATTATTCAGGTTTTTGGCTTTCCGAAGCAATTGTAACAAAGTCATTCCAAGAAAAAAGGCTGTCTCTGATAACATGCTGGGTCTTAAAAGATGAAACATTTATGAATGCCCTAAAGAATAAAGAGCTAAACAAATACATTTCAAGGAAACAAAAGAAATAATGCCTCATTCAAAGTTGTCAATGCTGCACAATCAATCTCTTAATACAGCATTGCGTTACGAACAAAATGGGGGAACTGTTATTTAGCTTTTGTAATGTTAAAATCAATTTATTATCACCTTGGAATGTCAATGACTCTGTTGAGCTAAAAAACTGTGCAATTTATCCTTTTATGTTTTTCTCAGTAGGGATGCTGCTCTGGAAATGCTTCATGAATGTCTCCTTGATTAAAAGCACAATGTCATCGTGTCAAGAGCTCTCTGTGGTGAAGCCGTATGCTCCGACAAACAATATCTGCATTCAAACGCTTTGTCTGGGTCTGAAACTGAGTACATGCCAGCTCTGGGCTGACGTTTCTCGACCAAAAATGAAAGTAAATCTCACTAATGTTATTAAGATCTATAGTCTTTTCAATCAGAAATGTTTCACTTTTTTCTCTAAAAACACAAAGAACAATATTACAGTCCTATCAATAGCAAACTCCACTTCACTTTTTATAAAATAATTTATAAATATGTATATGATCATGACTTAATTATCTTGTGATCGCGTCATAACAACTATTCTTTTGCTGTGATCCTGACTTAATTATCTTCTGATCACAATATATCAACTGTTCTTTTGCTGTGATCCTGACTTAATTATCTTGTGATCACAATATATCAACTGTTCTTTTGCTGTGATCCTGACTTAATTATCTTGTGATCACAATATATCAACTATTCTTTTGGTGTGATCCTGACTTAATTATCTTGTGATCACAATATATCAACTATTCTTTTGGTGTGATCCTGACTTAATTATCTTGTGATCACAATATATCAACTATTCTTTTGCTGTGATTTTGATTTAATTATCTTGTGATCACAATATATCAACTATTCTTTTGCTGTGATCCTGACTTAATTATCTTGTGATCACAATATATCAACTGTTCTTTTGCTGTGATTTTGATTTAATTATCTTGTGATCACAATATATCAACTATTCTTTTGCTGTGATCCTGACTTAATTATCTTGTGATCACAATATATCAACTGTTCTTTTGCTGTGATCCTGACTTAATTATCTTGTGATCACAATATATCAACTATTCTTTTGCTGTGATCCTGACTTAATTATCTTGTGATCACAATATATCAACTGTTCTTTTGCTGTGATTTTGATTTAATTATCTTGTGATCACAATATATCAACTATTCTTTTGTTGTGATCCTGACTTAATTATCTTGTGATCACAATATATCAACTGTTCTTTTGCTGTGATCCTGACTTAATTATCTTGTGATCACAATATATCAACTATTCTTTTGCTGTGATCCTGACTTAATTATCTTGTGATCACATTATATCAACTATTCTTTTGCTGTGATCCTGACTTAATTATCTTGTGATCACAATATATCAACTGTTCTTTTGCTGTGATAATGACTTAATTATCTTGTGATCACAATATATCAACTATTCTTTTGCTGTGATCCTGACTTAATTATCTTGTGATCACAATATATCAACTGTTCTTTTGCTGTGATAATGACTTAATTATCTTGTGATCACAATATATCAACTGTTCTTTTGCTGTGATCCTGACTTAATTATCTTGTGATCACAATATATCAACTGTTCTTTTGCTGTGATCCTGACTTAATTATCTTGTGATCACAATATATCAACTATTCTTTTGCTGTGATCCTGACTTAATTATCTTGTGATCACAATATATCAACTGTTCTTTTGCTGTGATTTTGATTTAATTATCTTGTGATCACAATATATCAACTATTCTTTTGTTGTGATCCTGACTTAATTATCTTGTGATCACAATATATCAACTGTTCTTTTGCTGTGATCCTGACTTAATTATCTTGTGATCACAATATATCAACTATTCTTTTGCTGTGATCCTGACTTAATTATCTTGTGATCACAATATATCAACTGTTCTTTTGCTGTGATTTTGATTTAATTATCTTGTGATCACAATATATTAACTATTCTTTTGCTGTGATCCTGACTTAATTATCTTGTGATCACAATATATCAACTATTCTTTTGCTGTGATCCTGACTTAATTATCTTGTGATCACAATATATCAAGTATTCTTTTGCTGTGATCCTGACTTAATTATCTTGTAATCACAATATATCAACTATTCTTTTGCTGTGATCCTGACTTAATTATCTTGTGATCACAATATATCAACTGTTCTTTTGCTGTGATCCTGACTTAATTATCTTGTGATCACAATATATCAACTGTTCTCTTTCTGTGATCCTGACTTAATTATCTTGTGATCACAATATATCAACTGTTCTTTTGCTGTGATCCTGACTTAATTATCTTGTGATCACAATATATCAACTGTTCTTTTGTTGTGATCATGACTTAATTATCTTGTGATCACAATATATCAACTGTTCTTTTGCTGTGATCCTGACTTAATTATCTTGTGATCACAATATATCAACTGTTCTTTTGCTGTGATCCTGACTTAATTATCTTGTGATCACAATATATCAACTGTTCTTTTGTTGTGATCATGACTTAATTATCTTGTGATCACAATATATCAACTGTTCTTTTGCTGTGATCCTGACTTAATTATCTTGTGATTACAATATATCAACTGTTCTTTTGCTGTGATCCTGACTTAATTATCTTGTGATCACAATATATCAACTGTTCTTTTGCTGTGATCCTGACTTAATTATCTTGTGATCACAATATATCAACTGTTCTTTTGTTGTGATCATGACTTAATTATCGTGTGATCACAATATATCAACTGTTCTTTTGCTGTGATCCTGACTTAATTATCTTGTGATCACAATATATCAACTGTTCTTTTGCTGTGATTTTGATTTAATTATCTTGTGATCACAATATATCAACTATTCTTTTGCTGTGATACTGACTTAATTATCGTGTGATCACAATATATCAACTGTTCTTTTGCTGTGATCCTGACTTAATTATCTTGTGATCACAATATATCAACTGTTCTTTTGCTGTGATTTTGATTTAATTATCTTGTGATCACAATATATCAACTATTCTTTTGCTGTGATACTGACTTAATTATCTTGTGATCACAATATATCAACTGTTCTTTTGCTGTGATCCTGACTTAATTATCTTGTGATCACAATATATCAACTATTCTTTTGCTGTGATCCTGACTTAATTATCTTGTGATCACAATATATCAACTGTTCTTTTGCTGTGATAATGACTTAATTATCTTGTGATCACAATATATCAACTGTTCTTTTGCTGTGATCCTGACTTAATTATCTTGTGATCACAATATATCAACTATTCTTTTGCTGTGATCCTGACTTAATTATCTTGTGATCACAATATATCAACTGTTCTTTTGCTGTGATCCTGACTTAATTATCTTGTGATCACAATATATCAACTGTTCTTTTGCTGTGATCCTGACTTAATTATCTTGTGATCACAATATATCAACTATTCTTTTGCTGTGATCCTGACTTAATTATCTTGTGATCACAATATATCAACTGTTCTTTTGCTGTGATCCTGACTTAATTATCTTGTGATCACAATATATCAACTGTTCTTTTGTTGTGATCATGACTTAATTATCTTGTGATCACAATATATCAACTGTTCTTTTGCTGTGATCCTGACTTAATTATCTTGTGATCACGACATAACAACTGCTATTAGAAGTGCTATTCGTATAAAAGTCTTATTTTGTTGTGATCATGACATAATTATATTGTGATCACGTTATAACAACTGTTCTTTTGCTGTGATAATGACTTGATTATATTGTTATCACGACATACCAACTGTTCTTTTGTCGTGATCATGACTTAATTATCTTCTGATCACGACATAACAACTGCTATTAGAAGTGCTATTCATATAAAAGTCTTGTTTTGTTGTGATCATGACATAATTATCTTGTGATCACGTCATAACAACTGTTCTTTTGCTGTGATCATGACTTGATTATATTGTTATCACGACATAACAACTGTTCTTTTGTTGTGTTCATGACTTTATTATATTGTTATCACGACATAACAACTGTTCTTTTGTTGTGTTCATGACTTGATTATATTGTTATCACGACATAACAACTGCTCTTTTGTTGTGTTCATGACTTGCTTATATTGTTATCATGACATAACAACTGTTCTTTTGTTGTGATCATGACTTGATTATATTGTTATCACGACATAACAACTGTTCTTTTGTTGTGATCATGACTTGATTATATTGTTATCACGACATAACAACTGTTCTTTTGTTGTGATCATGACTTGATTATCTTCTGATCACGATATAATAACTGCTATTAGAAGTGCTATTCTTATAAATGTACTTATTTTAATCAAAAACATCTCGACCTTCTCCTCCAAAAACCTCACCAAATGTAATCCATGCAACTGGGTTTCTATGCTATTTTTTGCTTCTTGATAGTTTTGTATTAGAGAGTACTGAAACACCAGGAAATGGGGGAAGGTGGCAAATTACAGGAATCAGACTCCATCTTGGTGGCCATGTGGGAAATGCAGCCCTGGTCTGGTTCAGCCCTATCCTGAAAGTGTTCCTGTTTGATGAAACAACAGTGGGGCTTTCATTTAATGGCCATGATGGGATACACAGAAAGATGGTGCCAAGCAAACATGATTCTGGCGATCTCATATGTTCTTGCTTTCATTTCTTGATTGATTACAGAAGATATTTCTATTGAAGGAAAATATCGATGCTCTTCAATTGCATTCAAGTGGATTTCACTCATCGCCAGGCTTTCATTTAGTGGAGGAGTGTCTACAGGTTATCACTAAAACGCTAAGACTTTTTTTTCCCATACATTTACAGTTTTTTACAATTGCTAAGACAGTTTTTCAATACATTTAACAAGTTTTCTTAACTCTAACACACTGAATCAGTTAAAAAACACAATTGGCAAAACAGTTGATTTCATTCTCAAAATTCTCCATTGTAAACAAAACTCAAAAACTAATTTTCAAAATACAATGATACAGTTTTCAAAACACTGACACAGTTTTTCTTCCAACAGCAACATTTAGTCAATCATAACACATTGAGAAAAACTTTGTTTTAAAAAGACACAGTTTTGGTGTTTGGTGGAGTTCGAGTGTAAAAGAAGTTCAAGCGTTTTACATTTGTGTTAACTGAATGTGTTTTGTATCAAAGCAACAAAAAATGTGTTAATTGCATCACCTACCTCAACTGATGTTGTGCTAATCGTGTTAAGAGTTTAGGAAAGTTGTTAAATGTATTGAAAAAACTGTTTTAGCAATTGTGAAAAACTGTAACACGTTTACTAAACTCTTAACATGATTAGCAAAACATCAGTCGAGGTAGGTGATCCAATTAGCATGTTTTTTTGTTGCTTTGATTAAAAATGTATTCAGTTAACACAAAAATAAAATGCATGAACTTCTTTTACACTCGAGCTCCACCAAACACCAAAACTGTCATTTTAAAGCCAAGTTTTCTCTCAAAGTGTTCTGATCGACTAAATGTTGCTGTCGGAGGAAAACATGTGTTTTAAAAACAGTTTTATTGTATTTTGGAAATGAGTTTTGGATGGGGTTGTTTTTGTTTTTTGTATTTCATGTTCTTTTGCAAAGCAAGTCTGTACTGCAGCAATTCTGTGTCTGCATTTTTACATAAACTGTACGTTTCATTAAGCTACTCTGAGATGGGCATGCATTTTTTTAACTCTGCAGCAAAAAATAAAATATCATCCATTTACTAAACCTAACAAAACACAAATGTTTGAAAAGCATAAAAAATAAGAGCACACTGTTTCTGTAATTTCAGCTAATGAAAGAGTTTTTCATCAACGTTTTATGGTTGACTAAATGTTGCCAAGGGAAGAAAGCGTGTGTTCGTGTTTTGAAAAATGTGTTATTGTACTTTTGAAAATGAGTTTTGTTTACAATGAGGGGTTTTGAGAATGAAATTAACTGTTTTGCTAATTGTGTGTTTCAACTGAGTCGGTGCGTTAAGAGTTAAGCAAACTTGGTAAATATATTGAAAAAAATTAATTGTAAAAAAAAAACCTCTGAACAACATTGTGATTCCTAAGGTCTACAGGTGTCTACTAAAAATTTAGAATCTTGAGAGAAGATCTATTATTTAAATTAACTTGGATCAAACTGAGCCTTTACAAACCAAAAAAATTTGATTTAAAAAGACACAGTTTTGGTGTTGGTGGAGCTCGAGTGTAAAAAGAAGTTCAACATTTGAAATGTGTGTTAACTGAATGCATTTTGTATCAAACCAACAAATATTGTGCTAATTGCATCACCTACCTCAACGGATGTTCTGCTAATCGTGTTAAGAGTTTAGGAAAGTTGTTAATGTATTGAAAAACTGTCTTAAGCAATTGTGAAAAACTCTAACATCCCCAGCTCTTCTTTTGAGGATAACTTAGTCAATAATTTGATATCGATATTTATTATAATATACTCTGTCATGATATTATAAGATGATCTAGACAGGTCAAAAGCTGCCAGCTAACCAACCGCTTTGCCAACTGAATTTCCACGTTTTTAACCATTTTCTCAGTGTTTATTAGAGTCACGTGAAATAAAACGATCAAACTATTCCTGCTAAGAGAGTAAAACTAGTTTTTTTTTTCACAAAACAACCAATTTTTTTGATCATATGTTGTCTTTGTGTGTCTGTGAAGAGTTCCTGCTACATGGGAGACCAATCAGAAGCCGTGCTTCACGAGAAGTAGTCAATTGATGCTTCTGATTGGGTTAGCTCATTTACTGATAACCTTTTAAGCCAATGGAGACTCCCGCTCACAGCAGAAGAGAAACTCGCAGCGCTCTGATCGATTGATTTAGAGTGGTGTCAGCTCCAGGGGGCGCTGTTGGAAACAACGCCACAACTTTTAACCCTGACCAAACACTGACTGTTCATCTACCGCTCCGGAGCTGGCTTTAAAACTCTTCTAAAAGAGATCTATCTGAAGTCTAAACATTGTTTTTTGTATATGTTTATCACAACTGCAGCATACTCTTCAGGTCTCTCTCTTCATGAAGATGCTTAGAGAGAATAAAGTTTAGCTGATAGTAGAAAATAATAACTTTAATAAATAAAAATGTAGTGTCCATGTAAAATCATACATATCTTTCAATGTTTGAGTTTGACAAATATCATTAACTCCTATAATAAATTATTTAATAAATAATTAGTCAATGTCTGATATTTGTGGTGTTTTTACGGGTTATGAATACTCTTTTCTTCTCAATTAATCTGAAACGGTTTTCAAATAAAATATCAAATTGAGTTGTCAGATTTTCAAATTGTAATGATTTTGATTATACAACAAATTGTTTGCCTTGTTTTGACAAAAAAAAAATGTTTTGGCCATATTGCCCGGCCTTACGTAAACTCATATTCATTCATTCATCTTCATGTCGGCTTTCTTCCCTTTCGGGGTCTCCACAGCGGAATGAACCGCTAACTCTCTGGCATATGTTTTACGCAGCGGATGCCCTTCCCTGCCGCAACCCATCGCTGGGAAACATTCACACACTCATTCACTCTTTAACACTATGGGCAATCGTTCTTATTCAATTCTCTTATTCCACATGTCTTTGGACTTGTGGGGAAACCGGAGCACCCGGAGTAAACCCACGCGATCACGGGGAGAACATGAGAACTCCACACAGAGATACCAACCTGCTCCAGCCGAGACTCGAACCAGCAACCTTCTTGCTGTGAGACGACCGTGCTACCCACTGCGCCACCGTGACGCCTAAACTCATATTAAAAATGATAACCAAATTATGGAAACTTTTACAGAAATACATGGATTTTGTTGCAATGCACCGTAATATGTCCTCAGTATTTTGTTGTTCAGGTGCTCCTAGAAATCAAACAAATTTGAGGTTCGATAAATAAAGCTTTGTGGCGCTTGTTTTTATGTGTGTTGCTCTTTTCGGTGTAATTTTTCAATTGTAGTTTTCTTTATTCTTATGGGCTCAGCGGAGGGAATCCATCTTCTTAATAAAATCTTGCAGCAATCCTAGTTACAGCTTGAAGTCTATATTCAATATAAACTCAATCCGTAAACTTGAGTCAATAGAATCTATTCATCGTGCAGCTCTTTAATTACATCTCAAGAGTACGATTCTGTGAGCCCAGCTTCAGATACCGGAATTTAGATTTAGCCCCTTTTGACCTGCGCTATATATCTTTTCAAGGCTTTCTCCATTCTTAAACAACATCCTGTCATTGGTTTAAGGACAACGATCACCTCAGCTCTGTTTGTCATGACAAATAAAGCAGGAATACATGATGATAAAGCTCCCATTCTCTTTGAATCAGTGCATCCAGTGCTCTATTCAAGCTCTAGATTTATGAGGCTCACCGCGTAACTGGCAGACTAAAGGGTTTATTGGGTTTAAGAGCGCAAGCAAAGGCCTGAGCACCAGAGGTTAAAGGTCGTAGAGTTTGACCTGCAGGGCTGAGCAGTCATGGATCTGTGCAGTCAGATCGAATGGCTCGCGTGTGATCCGGGGCCTGTGTTTTTCTTCTCCATTCAATTCTCAGGAAAGAAAACACAAGAAGCCGTGGTGTGAAAGATCCAGAAATGAGGAGCAGGTCGGCGAGGCGGGAGAAGATGGGACTTTCATAGGACTCCATCATGCATGGTTAGGCGCACAGAGGTGCTAAAAACAAGATGCCAGAGCCTTGAATTCTATCAGTGAGCAAACTCTTTGAGTGTTGAGAAACACTTTGAGCTCTGTCCGTTGTGTTCATGTAGAAATGGAACGTGTGCTTTGTTGAAAGGCTGCTAAGACTCTAAATCAACCTTTGGGAAGATTTGGACGTAAAAATGTGTGCATGAGCAATGTGAACACACTCATGTTAGAAACAGTTCATTCATTTTTGTATATTTGGTAAAATAGCATCAGAAATTTTGAACAGTGATCAAGCACTGAGATGTTGCTGCAATTGAAAGGTGCAAAACAGTGCTAATGGGAGTCAAAGCGAAGCTCAAAATAAGCAAAATTCAAGCACAAAACAAAACAATTCTACATTGGTTGTTTCATACCTTGTTGAAAGTAAAGGAGGGGGGGGGGCTAACACCAACCTCTTAAAGGAGATCTCAGATGCGAATTTAACACAAGTTAAATAGTTTCTTTAGGGTTGATATGTAAGATGATAAATTATATTTATTTGTGCATTTGACAAATGCTCTTGTCCAGTACAGTACAGGAGAGACCATATAGTCTGCCTCAGGTCCCTCGTACTAGAAGTTGAATCAGCGGATCAATCAACCATAGCAGGAAGGAAATAAAGGGAAAAGAGGAAAAAAAGTTTTTTTTATTTTTTATAGTAGGTGTTCCCTGAAGAGAACTGTTTTTTCAGGTGCTTCTTGAGAGCTGTTAGTGCTGCTGCTCTCCTGACTGCATCAGGAGTTTGTTCCAGCAGCCAGGGACAGTGAGAGAGAAGCTTCTGCTGAGAGATGTTCCAGCAGCCAGGGACAGTGAGAGAGAAGGTTCTGCTGAGATGTTCCAGCAGCCAGGGACAGTGAGAGAGAAGGTTCTGCTGAGAGATCTTCTGCCTTTGTGCGACGGAACCACGAGTCGCTGTTCCTTCTCTGAGCGCAGGCTTCTGGAGGACATGTAGCAGTGTATGAGCTCGTGGAGGTAAACAGGGGCTGATCTGGAGATAGTTTTGCACTCCAGCATCAGGGATCTGAATCTAACACGAGCTGCGATGGGGAGCCAGTGAAGAGTGATGAAGAGGGAAGGAACATGAGCTCGCTTTGGTTCCTTGAAGATAAGACGAGCTGCAGATTTTTGGATCATCTGCAGAGGTTTGAGCACGTTTGCTGGAAGTCCTGCTAGGAGAGCGTTGCAGTAGTTCAGACGTGAGAGGACCAGAGCCTGAACCAGGAGTTGAGTTGCTGCTCAGTTAAGAAGGACCTGATCTTTCTAATGTTGTGCAGTACAAATCTACACGCTCGAGTTCTCTTTGTGATCTTTGAAGGACAACCGTTCTTCCAAAATCACTCTGAAATGGAGAAGAGGTGACTGTAGAGGATTCCAGCTGGATGGTGAGGTCGAGATTGGCCGAGTTACCAGAAGTTCCGTCTTGGCCATGTTGAGCTGTAGGTGATGGTTCTTCATCCAAGTAGAGATGTGCAAGACTTGCAAACTTTGGGACAAAGACCCAAAAACAGAGAGCAAAATAGAAGAATCTTGAAAAATGTGTTGCTCACCTGTGTTTTCTTTTATCAAAATGATTTAGTTTGCAGACCTGAAGAGTTGAATTGTTAAAGCTGTATATTACAGCTGCACCTTTAATGATCTCCTGATGGCTGGAGTTTTACTGAAAGCCCTCCGAATCAAAAGAGGACAAACATCTTTATTTTTAGAAGTGCTCTCCCCTACGAATGACCAGCAAAATAATAAATTCAACTGCGTGCTTGTCAAAGCCTGACTGCGGATGAAATACTCGAATGCATTAGCGGGAGCGCTGGGAGCTTGTATGAAAGCCAGCTTTGTTCTCCACATGTTGTTACTTGACTGTAGAGTCCCTGAATCCCTCCGAACAACTGGACTCCAGCCAGCACGGCTCAGTGTGACAGTAATCTAGACAAACCTCTATGCGAATAACTGACCTAAATAATGAGGAATTTAATGGAAATCACATGCAGCGGTGACTAGCGCCGCTCATTAGTTATGCTTTAAATGCAGTGTGTAAAAATACAGATGTGTTGACTTAAGCGCTCTTGTTTTTAGAGGCGAGTTAAAACGATCGCTCAAAGGTTTAAAGGTGCTCTAAAGTCTTACGACGAGGTTTGGCTGAAGAATCAAAAACACTTTGATGTAACGGGATAGCTCGTGCAAAAAAGAAGGAATAATCAGTTAGGAACCTGAATGGATTTTTAAAGAGTAAAAAAATACAAGACTTCAGCTTCACCAGGGATCCACTCAGGCTTTCAGAGCTTGAGAAGGGCGTTAAAAAATCTGTCTGTTAAAATCTAGACTGTTAAATTGTTTCTGTTCGGAGTCTATTTGGTCCTGCTCTATATAGAGTTAAATTATCACAGAGACCTGCCACTTGAGCCTGAAAACCAGTATTGCCAACTCCTCAGTAAGAAAAGTCGCTATTGGCTGACCCTAAACTCGCTAGATGACGTCACCATCTAATTTGCATAAACTCCATGTGAAATGCATGACGTACATTACCCCCCCCCCCCACCACCACCACCCAAAGAGTTTTTATCAATGCCAACATAAAGGTATTTCAGGTTCACGTGTTTCATGTCATTAAAATAACACATATGACATTATAAAACAAACATGTAATGCCAAATAAAACTAAATAATATTAAAAACATTGAGAACGGAATGAAGTAAATAACTTGAAAGGTAAACTCTGTGATATTAAACGAATCACCTCTTTAGATCAATTTTGATTTCACGGTTTGTGTCAAGAAATGAATATCTAAAAAAGTATTTTAAAGTGTCAAAAGGTTGGGCTACATAGTATTGTATGTGCTGCTGATGATGATGGAGGGAGGAAAACCTCGCACAGGCAAAGGCTATTATTCTTGTGCCGTTGTGTATGTAAACAAAACATTTTATTTTTAAACATTGTTTTTGTAATAAAGACCCACAATTTCGAAACTGGGAATTGTGATAATTGTGGAGTAGAGGAAACAATAGAATGTAGTACTTACGGTAAAACATATGAAATGGAATGAAAATAAATGGTGATTAAGGAAAAAATAACAGAACCTATAACAATATTCAAAACGTATCAGGTAATTCTTTTATGTAAAGTTCCGTAAACGCAATTTCGGGAGGAGCGATCAGATTATTAGCGAAAAGTCTACAGGTGTTTCCAATCCCGCAAGAGATAAATCCGTAACCACTCCACTTCCAATTCGACGATGAAATGCAAAACTCCCCTCGCCACCCCTGTCTCCACTTCTCATGGGGGGGGTCTCGGGCCCCGATCGCTTCTCGCCTCGAGGCCCTCCCGCGAACAGCTCGCCCAGTACGCTTATTTTAATCTCGCCACATACGCTTGCATTTTCTGGGCTAATTCTATGTAAGCGAACTCGTGAATTCTTAAAAAGAATAAGAATAATTTTAGAACAGAAATTAATAATAGTATTAATATATGAATATATAATATATTAATAATATAATAACATATATGATATGTTAAATTTCCCTCCAGTTGGTGGTGGTAATGCGCCATTAAGAAGGCTTGCAAACTGCCTTTAAACAGCAGACGAGGAAGAAGAACCGGGAGCATTGAGAGGGGAGCAGGCCCGGGGACAGGGACGCAGCGGTGAACAAAGGCACAGCACAGACAGTGCAGCAGCGTTCCTCCGTCTGAAGAACCCGTCAGCCAGAACGGGAAAAAGTCGCGTTAAGTCGCCAGGAACAGCAGAAAAAGTCGTTAAATCTATCGACAAAGTCGCTAAGTTGGCAACACTGGGGAAAATTGAATTGTGAGTAGTTTTATACTGAAAAAAGGTTTCGGTAAACAACGTGTAGTTTTAAAGATACACCTCATAATTTTCTGTCTGAAATTGTGTCCCAGTCCAGCCTTGATTTTAAGTCATGGGTTTAAAAAAACAAGCAGCACTAACTATTTATTCAGCTATGTTTTTTGGTGCAACAAAGTTCTTGCCACTAAATGAAACGAGGAATACTGTCTCAACGAATACAATGGCAGCCAGTAATTCTTCTATAAGCCACATACACGGATACAGCGAAACTGCTTTCCAGATGTTCAAACAAGCAAACCGGATCTGCTCAAGAGAGGGTTCCTAAAACAAGGAAGATGGATTCAGATAAACAGGGGACCTTCCCTCCACCTAACAGTTCCTCCACCTGACAGTCCCTCCACCTAACAGTTCCTCCACCTGACAGTCCCTACACCTAACAGTTCCTCCACCTGACAGTCCCTCCACCTAACAGTTCCTCCACCTGACAGTCCCTACACCTAACAGTTCCTCCACCTGACATTCCCTACACCTAACAGTTCCTCCACCTGACTGTCCCTACACCTAACAGTTACTCCACCTGACAGTCCCTACACCTAACAGTTCCTCCACCTGACAGTCCCTACACCTAACAGTTCCTCCACCTAACAGTTCCTCCACCTGACAGTCCCTACACCTAAAAGTTCCTCCACCTAACAGTTCCTCCACCTAAGAGTTCCTCCACCTGACAGTCCCTCCACCTAACAGTTCCTCCACCTGACAGTCCCTACACCTAACAGTTCCTCCACCTGACAGTCCCTACACCTAACAGTTCCTCCACCTGACAGTCCCTACACCTAACAGTTCCTCCACCTGACAGTCCTTACACCTAACAGTTCCTCCACCTAACAGTTCCTCCACCTGACAGTCCCTACACCTAAAAGTTCCTCCACCTAACAGTTCCTCCACCTAAGAGTTCCTCCACCTGACAGTCCCTCCACCTAACAGTTCCTCCACCTGACAGTCCCTACACCTAAAAGTTCCTCCACCTAAGGGTCCCTCCACCTAACAGTTCCTCCACCTGACAGTCCCTACACCTAACAGTTCCTCCACCTGACAGTCCCTACACCTAACAGTTCCTCCACCTAACAGTTCCTCCACCTGACAGTCCCTCCACCTGACAGTCCCTACACCTAACAGTCCCTCCACCTGACAGTCCCTACACCTAACAGTTCCTCCACCTGACAGTCCCTCCACCTAACAGTTCCTCCACCTGACAGTCCCTACACCTAACAGTTCCTCCACCTAACAGTTCCTCCACCTGACAGTCCCTACACCTAACAGTTCCTCCACCTAACAGTCCCTCCACCTGACAGTCCCTACACCTAACAGTTCCTCCACCTGACAGTCCCTACACCTAACAGTTCCTCCACCTAACAGTTCCTCCACCTGACAGTCCCTACACCTAACAGTTCCTCCACCTAACAGTTCCTCCACCTAACAGTTCCTCCACCTGACAGTCCCTCCACCTAACAGTTCCTCCACCTGACAGTCCCTACACCTAACAGTTCCTCCACCTGACAGTCCCTACACCTAACAGTTCCTCCACCTGACAGTCCCTACACCTAACAGTTCCTCCACCTGACAGTCCCTACACCTAACAGTTCCTCCACCTAACAGTTCCTCCACCTGACAGTCCCTACACCTAACAGTTCCTCCACCTGACAGTCCCTACACCTAACAGTTCCTCCACCTGACAGTCCCTACACCTAACAGTTCCTCCACCTGACAGTCCCTACACCTAAAAGTTCCTCCACCTAAGGGTCCCTCCACCTAACAGTTCCTCCACCTGACAGTCCCTACACCTAACAGTTCCTCCACCTGACAGTCCCTACACCTAACAGTTCCTCCACCTAACAGTTCCTCCACCTGACAGTCCCTCCACCTGACAGTCCCTACACCTAACAGTCCCTCCACCTGACAGTCCCTACACCTAACAGTTCCTCCACCTGACAGTCCCTCCACCTAACAGTTCCTCCACCTGACAGTCCCTACACCTGACAGTTCCTCCACCTAACAGTTCCTCCACCTGACAGTCCCTACACCTAACAGTTCCTCCACCTAACAGTCCCTACACCTAACAGTTCCTCCACCTAAGAGTTCCTCCTCCTGACAGTCCCTCCACCTGACAGTTCCTCCACCTAACAGTTCCTCCACCTAACAGTCCCTCCACCTGACAGTCCCTACACCTAACAGTTCCTCCACCTGACAGTCCCTCCACCTAACAGTTCCTCCACCTGACAGTCCCTACACCTGACAGTTCCTCCACCTAACAGTTCCTCCACCTGACAGTCCCTACACCTAACAGTTCCTCCACCTGACAGTCCCTACACCTAACAGTTCCTCCACCTGACAGTCCCTACACCTAACAGTTCCTCCACCTGACAGTCCCTCCACCTGACAGTCCCTCCACCTGACAGTCCCTACACCTGACAGTTCCTCCACCTGACAGTCCCTACACCTAAGAGTTCCTCCTCCTGACAGTCCCTCCACCTGACAGTTCCTCCACCTAACAGTTCCTCCACCTAACAGTTCCTCCACCTGACAGTCCCTACACCTGACAGTTCCTCCACCTGACAGTTCCTCCACCTGACAGTCCCTACACCTAACAGTTCCTCCACCTGACAGTCCCTCCACCTGACAGTCCCTCCACCTGACAGTCCCTACACCTGACAGTCCCTCCACCTGACAGTCCCTACACCTGACAGTTCCTCCACCTGACAGTCCCTACACCTAAGAGTTCCTCCTCCTGACAGTCCCTCCACCTGACAGTTCCTCCACCTAACAGTTCCTCCACCTAACAGTTCCTCCACCTGACAGTCCCTACACCTGACAGTTCCTCCACCTGACAGTTCCTCCACCTGACAGTCCCTACACCTAACAGTTCCTCCACCTAACAGTTCCTCCACCTGACAGTCCCTCCACCTAACAGTTCCTCCACCTAAGAGTTCCTCCACCTGACAGTCCCTACACCTAACAGTTCCTCCACCTGACAGTAGTCAAATCCTAAAGAAACCACCCAGCAGTGACTGACTACTGGTGCGAAGGTTTGGACGGTGGCGTAATGGAATACATGCATTTCCTGCGAGAGCTCTGTGGATGTGCTGTCTGACAGAGAGCAAGAGAGGAAAACAAAAACGGGTTCTTGTTAACCTCGCTCACTCGCGACGGAGAGCCGGCTGCTGCTCTTGAGTGGAGTCTTATGTTAAGTGTTTGCCCTTGGATTTGCTAGAAAATTACAAGTAATAAGATTCTCGGAAATTAAATTCAGTAAGACCTGGATCTCTCAACTTTCACAAAAAATATTCAAGCAAAGCAGAGGAGTTTCCCTCTTTCTGATTGATTTGTATTTTGAATCTCAAAACTGATTTTATGGGGTTAGAAGTTTTTTTTCTAACTTTGCACTATTCAGATATGTTGAATTATATGGAAATAGTTATTATTTATGAACAAAAAAGTACTGAGCCTCACAGACAAACCTTCTGCAATGCCTGCATAGTTCTGTGATAATATTTTCTTCATTCTAGTAAAAAAAAATGGTTGCTGGAAGTCTTGGTTTTGGTTTAATTTAATTAAAATTTTGGACTTAAATTGAGCAGCTTGTTTTGCAGTTGGTCCTTGTTAGCTTTTAAACTGCACAGATGGTTACATTTCCACGAATGTTTGCTCTGTCTGGGCATTTCTGTTAGCAAAGTTAACCTCTATTATCGATTTCTGCATCAAGAACCATAGAAGATCAACTTGAAATGAGTCCAAAGTTAAAGTTTACTCAGACACACTCCAAATGTTCCTCAGCCTCCCAATGATTTCTCTGGAGCTTGAATACTGAGTTTGTCTTTAAAAATTCCTTTGTTGATGCTAAGAACAGTCCTGTTGAAAGCTAAAACAGGACACTAACTATACTCTGAATAATTGTAAAACAAAAGAAACACAGACCTAAGAACTAACTAAACAAAAGACAGGCTACTCTGTGTAGACAAGGAGCATAAAGAAGAGAAGAAAAAAGACCCTTCCTGCGTCCCAATCAGTGCATTATCCACACTTTTAAGGGTGCGAATTGAGAATTAGTGTGTCCCAAATCATAGTGTACATAAAAAAAATATCCGAGAGTATCCCGGATGTGTACTTTTTACAGTTAGATTCTGAAGAGCAGATCAATGAACTCTCAACCAGCGGATATTACCCACAATCCACTGCACTTGGACGAAAGGAGGTTTCTCTTGGAATACGACTAAATTGTAAAAGATACTATAACAATAGTAATATAGAGAGTGTTTTATTTATTATTAGAATATTTTTAATGAATGAATGGGAAAAGAGTTAAGTTCTCGCACACATCGTTCTCACGTACCGTTTTTGTGCGTCCCAGATTGTACGCACTCTTGACTCTTGGCTTGAACTCCTCTTGGTTTGTTTGAATCTACTTGTGTCTTTCTTGAAATAGGGTTGGAACGAAAACCAGCAGGGGCTGCGGCTCTCCAGAGATTGAGTTTGACGCCCTTGCTTTAGACTCTTAAAACCAGGACCAGATCCGCTTCACCTTTAGGCTGCACAATGAGATTGGAAGCCAAACCCCAAAAGTTACCCTAAGTCAGTGGTTCTCAAATAGTGGGACTCCGTCAAGTGGGGCCTCGGGGAACATGCTTTTTTATTTTTATTTTTTTTTTTTACTGTTCTAGAATAGTGCAATACCACTCCCCTACATTAGGGGGCAGTGGCGCTCTCATTGGCGTATGAAGTGTAGACAGGAAGTGTAGAAGACAGACGGAGAGAGAAGGAGATAAAGAGACAAACGAAAGTCTCCCGAAAGCTAAGACGAGGAAATATGACGCGTTAGTAGCGCTTGGCTTCACTGTGACTGTGGTGGAAGACGAGGAGAGACAGGTGTGCTTACTGAGTCTAAACATGTTAACAGCGGACAGCATGAAGCCAAATAAATGAAGGCGTCACTTAAAGACATTACACTCCAATCACGCTGATAAACCGCTTGAGTTTTTTCAGGGAAAACGTGTCGAATATTGCCAGCAATCACGATCAGTCATACAATGTTTACAGTTTTATTAAAGATTTGTTGTTTTTTCACATTTCAGATGAACCTCAAATCTTTTCTGCTACAGTTAATAAAGCTATTCTTTGTTGTAAGTTGGTCCATATTTATTTCTCTTTCTTTTCTTATACGTTAATAAGGATACTGTGTTATGCAGAGGTGTACTTATAACAAATGTAAAGAAAAATAATACTATTTATAGTTGCACGGGAGGGTGCCTCCTAGGGGGACGCGACAAAATGATTGAGAAACACTGCTCTAAGTGAATGAGGAGGAGCGCCAGCTGTGAAGGTGTGATCAACCAACACATTATCTGAACCATGCTTAAAAGCCCTGGTGATCACCTGGAGATCAGAAGGTCTTAACTCATCAGAGATGTAGGAAGAGATGTCTTGATTAGAAGGTTAGAGATAGAGAGAGAGTTGGGAGAGAGATAGAGAGAGAGTTGGGAGAGAGAGAGAGAGAGAAATGGTCGCCAGATCAGTGAGCTGGTTCTTGTCATTCACTCCAATAACAGATCCACAGATCCTCAAAGTTGAAGGTGATGTGAGTGATGAGTGGTGTGACTGATTGAACTGTGGTGCCCTTGAGAAAGGCTCCAGCTGCCTGCGGGCGCCACAGGCCTGGCTGCACTGCGCCCACTGCTTTTGTGTATCGGTCCCTCCATATCAGTCCAATTGGTCCCCTTCACTTTTAAATCGTGACATTGGTGTTTGTTTTCAAACGTGTCTTTGGTTAAATCGAGATCACTGTGATACTTCATCTCATTCACATTCTGGAACTGATTTTAAACTGAAAATCTAATCTTAGAGTTTACAAGAACTGAAAAGGTCTGGGGGTTTTTTTCGCTCCACAATAACTTGACTTTAACCATAATTGAAAAAAACAAAAACAAGACCAGCGGTCATTTTCTCATAGCGATGTTTCTTGGAGGCCAATCCATCCAATATCTTGTTGGCTTTTTCCCTTTTGGGGTCGCCACAGCGGAATCAACCTCCAACTCTTCCTATTCCAACTAAACCATTTGTAACGCATCTGATGCGCTTCCAACCGCAACCCATCGCTGGGAAACATCCACACACGCACTCATCCAAACTCAAACACTATGAACAATTGCTTTTTTCTCAATTCACTTCCATCACATGTCTTTTGACTCGTGGGGGAAACCGGAGCAAACCCATGCGATCACGCAAACTCCACACAGAAACGCCAACTGACCCAGCCGAGACTCGAACCCACAACCCTCTTGCTCTGAGACAACCATGCTACCCACTGCGCCACCTTTATGCCTGTGTAACACCACGCCAGCAGAGGGCTCCCTCTCCGGAATTCTAGATCTGATTACATCACTTCCTGTTGGGAGGGTATTTAAGCCAAGTCCTCCCACACCTGTATTGCGAAGTACTGCCATCCTGAGTGGCATACCAAGCGGTACCTCTCTGACTGTGACCTGTGACCTGTGACCTGTGACCTGTGACCTGTGACCTGTGACCTGTGACCTGGATCTGGGGATTACCCCTTTTGGATTCTGATTTCACTTAGTTTGCCTGTTGGACCGTTTTTTGGATTTTGACCCTTGCCTGCTTCCCGACTTTCCTGAACCGTGTTTGGGTTGAGTGTTTGGCTGCCACACGGCGCCACCATCTTGAACTCCACTGTTTTGTTCTTCTGACTGAGTAAACACACTTCGGCACATGTATTCCCCTATGCCTCCTGCCTCAGCGTCATTACAGCCTGTTTTGGGAGGTGTTTCAGGTAAGTTCTCCTAAATGAAAGAGAATTGCAGTCGATCTGTTTTGGGAAGCATTGACTCTTTAATTTGATTTCATTTAAATGAAAGTGACGGAATACAGTCACTGACATTTTGATTTGTGTTGAGAAATGAAAATGAGCATCTTTCATGATCCAATGCTCGTTGTTTCACATGTACATTTTCTTTTGAACTAGCACCTAAGCTTGACATGTTTTAGGACTAAGACTGCGCTCTCAGTATCATGTGATGATTAAGGGTGTACGGTTATAATTGGTACAAGTTCGTTTGCGAGGAGACTGACACGCTTGCTGTAGTGATTCTTCTTCAGTAATTACTCTGTCACCACTTTTCATCTTAAACCCAGTCTGCTGCCTGTCCTTGAGCTGCTTGCACTGCCTTCTTGAGTCGAATTTATTATATTTAATGAATGCTAATGACTATTAAAAAAGCTACATTAATGTGGAATACCATCTTATAAGCATAAGGGACGAGTGTGTCCTGAACTGAGTGGGTTGAATGCCCAAAAAAAGGCATGTTTTTAACTTTTATTTTGACACTACTTTTCAACCAAGACTGGACCTCTTTTAAACAGTCTTAAAATGTTTGCGTGTGTAAATCCCATCCAAATGATCAAAACCCATCCACGTGTTTTAAAATCCCCCTTCCATTTTTTTATAATGCACTTTACTGTTTTTTTTTTACTATTGCTAAGACAGTTTTTTTCAATATATTTAACAAGTTTTCCTAACACTTAACGTACCAAATCAGTTAAAACACAGTTAATTTAATTCTCAAAACCCTCTGTTGTAAACAAAACTCCAAAACTCATTTTCAAAATTGAATAATAGTGGCCTTTCCTATCTTGGATTTTTCGTAATGTGAAACATCCGTATCTTGAGGTATCACTGTATTTAAATATAAAAAAATGAATATATTATCATAATTTGTAACCCCGTGTTCATGGAAGAAAATATACTTCGAGTGACCTTTCCTATCTTAGATTTTTGTAATGTGAAACATTTGTATCTCGAGGAATCACTGTGTTTAGATAAATGAATGAATAAAAAAATGTAATAAAAAAGATATTTTTTACATAAGAATTTGTAACCCTGTGTTTTGGTCTTTTCCAATTACTCCATTGTGTTTTCAGACACAATGTACGGTATTATATTCCTTTCTTTTGCTTGTGTGCCTGGGTTTAAATATAATTTAAAAAAAAACATTTATTGCGCAAACAAAATTTTTTGTATCTTGGAATTTTTTTCTTGGAAAACAAATCATGGACAAAATATACTTTGAGTGACTTTTCCTATCTTGGATTTTTCATAATGTGAAACAATCATATCTCGAGGAATAACTGTGTTTAAATAAATATTTTTTTTTATGAAGAAGAATTATTATAATTTATAACCCCGCGTTTTGGTCTTACCTGCAATTTAACCGTGCGTTGCGTCTATAAATGCATGCAAAAAAGCGTTTGTGAGCATCTGAGACTGAGAGGAGATTTAGCGGCCGTCAGAGAGGCGAGGGCTAAATGATTCCGTTACTCTGTGTAAACGAGGAGGATGAATGCACAACACATCTCTCTCGCACACAAACACTTTTATTACACTTATTGGTGTTGTTTAATGAACCCGACTGCAGCCATGAGCATAATTTATGGCCAATTATTTCCAGTTTAGCTTTTGCTTTCCTCTTCGCGGCAGCTGCTTTATTATGAGTAATCGCACCAGGACTGCACACTCATGATTCATCGTTCCTTGATCATCCTGAACAAGTGAGAGAGCCGGTCCGGATGAATGGAAGTGACTTCCCAGGAAAGAGAAACAATCACAGCGATTGAGAAGGAACAGGCGTGCTTCAGAATAGACACCTAGCACTCTCTGGAGCTTGAGGTTATTTATGGAGCAGGTATATCACAGCTGACAAATTCAATTCATGCATGAAAATTGCTGTGTGACACGGCCATGAATCTGCCGGCTCCTCACTTGAGTGTAGGCAAACATACAAGCAAAACGAACTGCATTCAGTTGCAGAAAGGATCGAAGGGTTTACACAACCGTCTCTGACACATTGCTGACATCTCGCTTTTCTTATTACATATTTAGCGTTTATCTAAGTGCAAAACACCAGGTTTGGGAGAACATGTAGCATGACGTGGACAAATAAAATACAAAAATGCTACTTATTTCACATTTATTTTGCACTTGCATCGATTCAAAGATGTCACACACTTGCGCACCACACTATATCATGACGTTATACTCCATTTAACTCCACGTAAAAGCAAGAAATTTATCTTTTTTTTGCACTGGCCTATCTAAAGAGTTGATTCTCTGCCAGCCAGTTAAACATCAGCAATGAAGAATGCATGATTATGCAGTGTTGCAAAAAAATAAAAAATAAAATGCAGCAAAGAAATTAGAAATGGATGAAAACCAATTCTCTAACTAATCTTTCACACCCTGAAGAGCATGATAAAAGTTTATATTTGTATTTAATATTGAAATATGTCATTGTTGAACCCCTTTTTTAAATTTTGTGATTTAAAGAGTCAAAATCCTGGATTTGTTAATACACCATTTGGTAGTTTTGGTCAGTACTGAGGTTAGGTTTGCTAACAAATTTATGCAAAATTATAAAGACAAAAAAATTATTTGACACATTTAACAGCACTTTAAGTTACTTAAGTAAGGGTAGTTCATTTGCCCAAGGGGTAACTTTAAGTTTTTTTTTTTTTTTTTTCATTTTTAACACATTTTCACAAAACTCTGTATAAAATGTGTCATCGTATATGCAAGAAAATAAGTTGTGTCAATAAAAATGATGACATTTTCAGAAACAGAGTGGACAAAAATATTCTCAACAATTTTTACAACAACATTTAGAGCCAAAAATATTTAGAACCAACGACAAATGTTTAAATGTAATGTTTAAAGTTGTTGGTTTTCGAGTTCTCATGTAGCACTTTTTCAATGAGCTTTAAAGAACCAGTTGTTCTAAATGTATGGCAGCGTATCAGTGCCAAAATTCAACAACGTATTTATGAGCTTCTTGCATGTGATTCAAAACTCATGTGAATAGAGGTGTAACCCTGGCATTCCTGGCCAGTGTTGCCCATCCTAATAATCCCTGTACTCTAATCGGCTTCATTCCTCTGATTGGCTCTCCGTGTCTCCTGTTCACCCTTGGACAGAATGATAGCCATCACGTCACCTCGTTGGAGGCTGCACACCGCTGCTGCATTCAGAGACAGCTCCCTCAAGCTGTAAAGTGCTTTGAGTGTCTTGAAAAGCGCTATAGAAATTGAATGCATTATTATTTTACATGTTTCATCTTGGCATGTTAATTGTGATTTAGGCTAGATCAGAATCAGCTTAGACCAAGCTTAGAATCTCAATTAGAAAAAAACAACATAAATTACAATGAAAACATATCACATTTTTTTGATCTTTAGAAAGCAACTACTTCCTGAAAGCATTCAATCTGAGTGAAAATATAAATATACATCTATCTTTTCTTGAAGGGAAGTAAATGGTGGTTCTTTTCTGCCTCGGTTGTCTCTCTCTGAGCTATTCAACTAAACACACTAACACCGTGATCGTGGAGGAGCACTGCTCCAGGGTTACCTTCTTCAGCTGCCGCTCTTCTTCTCAGGAGGAAGATTTTTCTGAAGGTCATGCCCAGCCCTCGTGGCCTCCACACATGAGTTTCGGTGTGTTTCACAGGTAGGTCGCGGAGGTGTGGGGAGCTTTGGGGAAAATGTCAGAGGTGATTGTACACATTTCAAACCTGCCAGAAAGATGTTTTTAAAAACAAGTGCTTTTACGGCTTGCGGAGATGGATCTTGGCTTGGTTTTTTTTTTTGTTTTGTTTTGTTTTTTCAAAAAAGCTGACTGCAAGGTGTTTCACCAGACTGTAACTCATTAAATTGATATGTAGCTGATATATTTTGCACACATATTCTCTCAAGTGTGACTATGACATTTACTATGATATTAAAATATACTATCAAGTCAAGTTTTAATAATAATAGTCATGATATGTTTTATTTATATAGCGCCTTTCCAGAGCTCAAGGACACTTTACAAAGTTTCTCTGTGACTGAATGGGAAAGAGATGTGTCCAATCATTGACAACAGTTGTTAAATAAAATAAGAAATCCACAGGGGAAGTTTTAAGCCCCATGCATCTTTGTGAAACCAAAATCTCAGTTCTGGGGACTCGTTTATTTTAAGCGATACTTTATATATCGTCGGTTCTTTGGTTTGAAACAGCTTCAGGTCTAAAGTCTCAAACTTGAGAGGAAAAACATCATCCAAGACATTTCCTCCTGAGTGTTCGTCTCATTCTGAAATGGCCCGCTCCCCTCGAACACAAACATTAATTTAGAAGATATGGGTTTCTGAAATCTCAAACTCTCAGAAATCATAATCCAGTTTTTCATTGAGCAAACATAGAAGGAAATTAAATGCAGTAAGTAAGACACAGCGACACGTGGGAGAGGTTGTTTTCAGAGATTTTTTTTATTGCACGTAGTACGAGAGTAAGACTTTAAATAGTTTTTAATTAGATAAGGGTCCTGTGCTTTCCCAGAAGCAGTTCTCACTGGAGCCTTTTTGAGAAAGGGAGCCTGCTTTTGGAGTAAAGGACTGTAGCACATGGTTAGCAATCAGAACAAAGCTAGAGATTTGGACAGCGGTAGGAACTGATCAACATTGAAACGTCAAGCATTAGCTGAGGGCTGTAGTGCATTAATTGAGCAGTTGACACATATTCATATAACATGAGACACATTAGCTCGTCTGGAACACATTGCAAAAAAAACTTTTAATCAGAAATGATGATGTGGGGGGGGGGGGGGGGGCTGCTGAGGTATTGTCGTCTATAAAAGGTGTCTACATAGAATATTTTTCTCTAGCGTCTCTAGACATCCACCTCTACTGAGACATTGACCCTAAATGTATTCTCACCTTTCTGTCGGATAAATTTTAAAGATGTATTTGACTCACTCGCAAAATATGTTGCTGTTCTAAATGGAGAAATTTAAATGTAGCCTTTTAAAGATGTGATAGGAGAATATAGCACACATTTCTTCACTTTAGTTGTATTGAAAAATGCACCCTACACACATTCATCTTAACGGAAACTTTTCATCTGGTTGTCTTTATTTTAAACAGAAAAACTCTAAAGACTGTCATCTACTGTCAGTCAACGTGCCTAATGTCTAGTCAAATCATTGTTTTTTTTTTGTTTTTTTGTAAAATAATACTACATCAATGACAAATTAATCATTTTGTTAGCAAGATAAACAAGTTCGCAATAGATTAAAAGCATGTAAACATCTTCATATTTATTTATTTTTCATTAGATGCAATTTGCAGGTACTTTTATTATGCGTGTTACTTAATATTGGGTGGTGGGGAATGTTTATATGGACAGATATTAATCCCAAGTGTTGTCATCAAGTGTTTTTTTGTTGTTGTTAAGTTAGCCGTGGTGTCCTAATAGTGAAGAGAATCACATTCATTATGTTGCCTTGAGAAAAATGTAAAATTCTGACTGCTACTCCACCTAGCTGCTTCAAGCTACTGACCTCAAACTGGTCTGGATCAGGCTTTAAAGGGACTGTGGTTGTTTTACCCCGCATTAAAGAATAAACTCAGGAATGAGAACCGAACAACAAAGCTTTCAACCTAGCTTAACACAGGGGTTGGGTCACAGTGGCAAGGAAGAATTTTTAATTATGGCCCCAATCCAACATAGCAACTACACTGTTTACCCTAGCAACTATTTTCAAAAATCTACATCTTAGCTTAAGAAAAGAGAGAAAAGACATGGAGGTTTGCTCATTTAACCATATTGACAGGAGAAACATTTTAAGTTGTCACTGACTCCTCCATAGTGAGATCTATATCTCAGCTTAGGAAAATGTTTAAGACATTAAGTGCAGGGCTACTTGTGGTAATATCGTATGTTGGTATATATCGATTTTACTTTCTGACCAGTTGGTAAACATGACTGTTGCCCCTAGATGTCAGCAATGACATACTCCACATAGAGTTTGTACGCAAACGCCAAATATTTCTTACCAACAAGCTAACGATCTCATTTTATAAATTATTCTGAAATATTGCACGCACACACAAAACAAAGAGTACACTGTTTTTGGGTGATTTTTGAGTTTTTAAATGAGAAAAAATGAGCACCTACCAATTTATCAGATTGAGACTCGATCATCCTGTTTTCTTCAATCATCTTCTGCGGTCTGGCTGGAGACTCCTCAGCCACCAAAAATATTCATGAGTGGGGGAGCTTTGTTCCCATGCTTTGGAACACGTTCATAGACGTGCAATAGCTTCTCACATACCATCTGTTACATCACAGTTTCTTTGTTGTGTAACCTTGAATTGAATACAATTTTGTATTTTTATTAGTAGTAATCTGATAAAAAAAAGTACCTCACATATGATTCATCCAGAACTTTTACCATGCGTCAACTTTCCCACCAAGAACTATTCCTCTGGGCTTCCATCCTCTCCGGTAACATTGTGAATTCTCTTTCTTTGAGGCTCTCTCCAAACTACTGCTCCTAACAAGAGCGTGGGCTTGCTTTGTTTTATGTCCCTAATTCTTTTAAGTTTGCCGAGCAGCTTCACAAAATGCAGTCTGTGCCATTCTGTGGATCATAGTGAGTCACTTAAATGGTCTCCAGAGACAGCCTCGCTTTCTAGGACACTTTAATTTGGTTAATTCTTCAGCTAATTTAGTGCTTGAGAGGGAACATGCTCATGTTGTGGTTTTGCACCAAACATATTTAATTAGGCCGTAGGCTTGTAGTGGTAACCCTCAATTATTTTGGGGGGCTGCCACTGGTGTGAATAACGCATTTTAAAGATAGGCTGTTTTTTTGGTGTAATGTTTTGTTTGTTAACTTGATGGTGGTAGGGTAAGGACAGTGGTTTGTTTTAGTTGAGTAGAGATTAACTATATGGTGCATTTTGTACAGATGAACATGAAAAAAGAAAACCATAATGTGATTATTACAAACAAAGTTTCGGGAGTAGTATGCGCAGTCAATTATCGCAGGGCAGTCTCCCTATTAAGATGGAGGTCCACCCTTTAAAAGGCATCAGTTTGCCCAGTCTCATTGAGCGAGCAACAGCAAAAAAACCCTCCACCACCCCTTCGATTTCTGCTTGTGCTACGTTGGCCAATTTCTGCAAGTGCACCCTTTTGTAATTGGAATTTGTATGCGGTTCTTTGAGTTTTGCATGTATGTCGTCATCTGCCCAAAATCCTAAAAAAAAAAAAAAAACACTCCACTTCTGCTTTAGATAAAAGTGTACCTTTTGACACCATTATTGAGTATTACAGGTTTTCATGAACACTTAGTTTGAATAATGGCCTTTTAACCATTTAGGATTTAATGCACACATCATGCAAAATAGGCTCAGGAAAATGTGACGTACAGTTTTGGGTGACATGAAAATAGGTTGCATTGTTGTTGGTCAGACATGCTGCAGTTAGCCTAGATCTAATAGACCTAGAACATATAACTAGAAGAAAGTGTGGAGACAAGCCAAAAGCCACACAACCAGGAGACAAGACTGGCGCCAATCAGTCTGGAAATTAGACTGAAGGTGATTAGGTTGGAGACAAAACAGAGGCCGAAAAAACAGGAGACAAGACTGATGCCGCCTTGCTGTAGACAAGACAGAATTTAATAATCTGGAGATGAGATAAAGATAAGGCAAAGCAATTTTATTTAAATAGAACATTTTGGTAGACATTGGCAATTCCAAGTGCTTTACAATTAATCTGGAGGTGAAACAGAAGCCACTCAGCAAAGAGACAAACTCAATATGATCAGTCTGAAGATGATAAGTCTGGAGCCAAAACAGAAGCCACACAGCCAGGAGACGAGACTGACGCCAATCAGTATGGAAATGAGATCAGTCTGTACAGTAACTGATCAGTCTGGAGACGAGACTGAAGCTGATCTGTCTGAAATCAAGACTGAGGCTGATGAGACTGGAGCTGAACCTAAAGCCACACAGCTAGGAGACAAGACGGTTTTACTTTAAAAAAAGTAAAAAAAAATAAACACTGCTTGTCAGATGCTAAAATGCGAAGATATTTAAACTGAATATGCTTTGTGCATTTTTATAAAGAGACAGAGTAATGAACTGCAGTTTAAGTTGATGCTGTTCATCCCTCATAAAGAGGAGCTGAAGGTTTCACGCTGTTATCTTTGAATTGGCATGACTATTATAAGCAGGAACATAATAAGTCCTCAAACACATTAAATAAACAATTAAGACTTTAATAAAAATGCAGCTTGTTAAATAGTTTATGCTATTATCAGGGAGAGAGATAATAATCCATCAAAAAAGCTCAGCATCTCAAACAAACACCAAAGCATACACCTTAATCCGCAGTGCTATTGACTGGAAGGTTGCCAGATTGTGCTTGCTGGAAGCTCTCAAGGCCAGGAGTGTAACACTGCAATGTTTTTTTTTTATGATGTTAAAGAAAGAACTGCTGATCCCAGCCAAGCCTTTGCAGCACAAGGCATGACGAGGAAAATAATGAGCAGCAGCGAACTGGATTCTGAGCTGTTACACAGTGTTTAATTGGCAGTTGCAGTCTATTAGGATGCAGGGAGGGTTCTCGCTGGGAGGGATGGGCTCTTTGTCTGGAGAGCATGAGCTGCAGCCTTGAGAGGTGTAATAAGTGCCCCTCCCAGCCCTTTGTTCCACACTCCAGCAAAAAAATGCATTTGTTCCTGCCTTCCTCTTACTCACAAGCCCTCCCTCTCTCTCTCTCTCTCTCACTGCTCCATCTCTTCTTTTTCCCTGACCTACTCTCGGATGGGGATGATGTTTGCTGTCTCTTTCGAAATTAAGTCTTCCAGGTTCAAATTCAAGAAAACCATTCGAGTGAGAGAGTAGTGGCCTGTTCTGATGTTTGAGCATTCAGAACAGGGAAGAACTTCCTCCAATAAAAATATGCCAGCCTTGAACACGCAATACAGGATGGAGCTGAAGCTTGAATCTCTTTATTTCACTGACAGGACTGTTCTACTGTGAGGAATGGAATGTAAAGGATACCAAATATTGGCCACCAAGATTAGGCAATTTAATTTGAGGGGCAGTTGGTTTAGTGGCCAGTAGTGGGCGATGTAAGTCACAATAATTCCTACAGTCTACCAGAATACTCTGTTTCAGTCCCTGAGAATCCCACACATTTAAAGTGTTCGATAAATTCCAAACACATTCATGAATCTTTCACTTTTAGACTTAAACAGGTTCTGTCTTTTATAACCCTGAACAATGTGACTTGCATTAAAAGATATATTGCTTATTTTTGATCAATTCTGATTATGACACAGTATTAAATAATGATCAAAAACAGACCCCTTGCAATGGACGTCACAATTCAGCAATTTTTTTGTTATGCTTTAATTTTGTTTTCAGCTAACTCCATCCTATTGGAATTTGCTCATTCAATGTCTGAAAAGCTCTGCATTTGAAAATAAATTATTTTTATTAATGACATTCAAGCGATACTTTACATTTAAAGAACACAACACAATTGTGTTCATTGTAATAATTGGTGATTATATTAATAGTCTTTATTGATCAGGAACTAAAGATTGCTTTGTGTTTGCTATTTTTTTGGTTTGCTATTTCATTCATAAAATTTCTGATTAGTTTGGGCTTCAGCGGTGTTACCATAGAAATGTACAATTCACAATCCAAGGACGCAGAGTAAACTGCTCTGAACACTTGCCTTTTCATCTAGTAATCGTCGTAATTGGAACATAGCTTGAATGGTGTGTCTCATAATGTGCGTACAGTCCTTGAAAAGTGGAATAGCACTCCTTCTCCCAATGGATTCCAAGTAAAGCGTTGGTAAAGTATGTAGTAAACAAACAAGGATGTAACACTCGCAGAAAAGCTAACAGCAGTTTCCATTGAAAAATGGATTGATACATCATTTTGATTATTTAAAAAAAAAATAAAAAGGATTGATACATCATTTTGATTATTTAAAAAAAATCATATTCTTTGAGCTGGAACTGATCAAGGACACATGTATCAGAATTCAATCTGGGTTTATTGTCAACAAGTTTTAGAAAGAACATTCTAACTCAAGAGACATCAAGGCTTAGCTTCTCGTAGCTATACTTCAACAGGACAGCAACTTGAGAGAGACGAGGAGACCACAAGACTATACAAGAAAAACAATGTACCTCAGATCAGTAGTTTAAGCAGACTAAAAATGTGGGTTATTTATAAGTCAGAAATAAGCTATAGACTGATGACTATTCTAGAGACGAGGCAAAAGCCACACAAAGCCAGGAGAGGAGACAGAAGCCACTCTGCATAAAAAAACACAGAAGCCACTTTGCAGTTAATATGACTGAAGATGAGCAGTCTGAAGATGAGACAGAAGCCACACAGCCTGGAGAAAATACTGGAATCAATCAGCCTGAATACGACACAGTAGCCACACAGCCAGGAGACAAAACTGAAGCAGATCAGTTTGAAGATGAGACAGAAGGCACACGGCCTGGAGAATGGACCCGAGTCAATCAGCCTGAATACGACACAGTAGCCACACAGCCAGGAGACAAAACTGAAGAAGATCAGTCATTAGACACTAGTCATACAGCTAGCAGACACAACTTATTTCTCTGCAGAGATCTTTTTAACTGGGGATAAGGACCCAAGCTCAGCTCCTGAAAAATAATCCAACACCATATTATCCCCTCTGTTAAACTGCACAGTCGGCACAATGTAGTCAGACAAGTAGCGTTCTCCAGGTAACTGTCAAACCCAAGACTAACACACTGGATCCACCTTATCTTAACTGCTTTAGAGTTTCTTGGCCTTGTAAACCCCTTCTACAAAGCTCTCTACGCACTGCTCTTAAGCTAATATGAAGCCTGCATGCCATTTGGAGGTCTGTAGTGATCACAGTTCCATGCTGGAATTCAAAGTGCTCCTTAAAGTGGAACATTCTCTCACATGTAGTTATAAAAATATTTTCCATGTCTACCATACGTGTTAAACACCTGTGGCTATGAAAGTGATTGGATCACCTGGTTACCATTATTTTGATGACTGAGCCAACTTAGCAATGTAGGGCATGCATATGTAACAGGCAGTAAAAGCAGCACTCACATCCATCCAAAGTATCCAAAGAACCTTGACTTTAAAACAACTAAAATGTCGGAGCAGAATTTTCAACACATAATGTAAAGCCATTGAACCTTACAGAGAAGCACACAAAGATCCTTCGAGATGCGATGCACCCTTTGCTTATTCATGAGATTAAGTCACACGGTCAGTGTACAGGCATCAAGTGCTTCAATACTGGCATCGCCTGCAGCAAAGAAAGCCATGCTGTCTGGTGGGGGAGGGGAGAGAAACTCATCCTCTGAGTAGAGACTGTATTGAGACACATCAGAGATTGTTCCAAGCATGATCTGTCTGGGGCCACACTAACATTTGTGTGAGCATAAGTACAATGTGCGCACTTTGTTTTGAAGAATACAGATTGTGCGTCTGCGTGTGTGGGAGGCCAAGAGCTCTTCTCGCTAGCCCCCATTAGAGAGCAGAACAAAGCTGCAGAACAAGAGGTAAAGGTTTACCTCGTGTCTGCCCTTCCCCATTGCTACAAACAGAATGAAATGTTACCTGCTGCATCACTAATGACATAATTGTGAGCGGATGCTCTCAGATTTACACAATGCCTAATGTTTTTCATTGTGGGGTCTTTTTCAAAGCGGCTGAAATACTTTATTATGCATTAACAGGAATAATGAGTTTCGATTTGAGTTTCTAGGGAGCAAAATGGATATTAGGCAACATTTGTGACCAGCAGTGCTTTAAGTAGACGTCAATAAGTTGCGATCCTCTCCTTCATGGACAATTCAGAACAATGCTACATTTTCTTGAAATAAAAAAACAAGGCGCTGCTGAACTTGTGTTATTAAATGAAATGTGCAGATCAAAAGAATGTTAAAAAAAACAGCAAAAATTATATAGCAAAAAAACGTTGACTTTACACACTGCAAAAAATGAAATCTAAGCAAAGCTGAAAATGCTTAAAGTTAGATTAAAAAATTATTTTTTTCTTATTTTAGGAGGAATTTTCTAATTTAAACCTTTTTAAGTACAGATTATTTAGCTTATTTTGAAAAAATATCACTTACATTTTATTGAGGAGAAAAAAAATGTTTATTCTGATCATTTATTTTCTTGAATTAAGAAACTTTGTGAAACAAGTTGTTGATTTTGCTACTGATCTTAATCAAGAATCTTAAAACAAGAATTTTTGACTCAACATATTCTTATTTCAAGAATGTTAATGATATCTTATTTTAAGAAATCAATATTAAATACTGGTAAAAACATGCATCTTGGAACTCAAAGCTTGCGAAAAAAAAAAGAAGAAAAAGAATCTACACCATAAATAAATCATCAATACTCCGTCCAGCTGTGAACTAACTTTGATGGAAGTGATCAAAAAAGCACTCTTGAAACAAGAAAAAAAAATTCTAATATAGATAAACTCTTCCTAGATCAAACAAAAGAATCTGCCGATCGAGCGAGCAAATTTGACTTGGAAAGAATTCTTGAAAAAAGAGAAAATGTCTAGCTGGTAACAAATGCTGTTAGATCTTAAAAAAAAATTCAAAACAAGTCTTTACAAGCTGTAAACTAGAATTACACTGAAACTAGAATTGCATTTTTTTGTAGTGTATATCTATATAATTTATGTAACCAGACCATCCATCCATCCATTCTCATGTCACCTTTTTCCCTTTCGGGGTCGCCACAGCAGAATGAACTGCTAACTCTCTGGCATATGTTTAATGCGGCGGATGCCCTTCCAGCCGCAACCCATCGCTGGGAAACATCCACACACACATTCACTCTTTAACACTATGAACAATCGTTCTTACTCAATTCTCTTCTACCGCATGTCTTTGTTCTTGTGGGGAAACCGGAGCACCCGGAGAAAACCCACGCGATCACGAGGAGAACAAAAGAAATGCCAACCGACCCAGCCGAGGCTCGAACCAGCGACCTTCTTGCTGTGAGACGACCGTGCTACCCCACTGCACCACCGTGACGCTCTGTAACCAGACTATGTAAGTAAAAATACAAAAAACCGTAACCAACATGGTCAAGGTGGCTTTATCTAGACCGGCTCCTGCAGGTTTTGGGGCCCACTGTTCTTGCCTGCGTCTCAGACTTGAACTGTGTTAGTTTTCCACCCTGCAGCCACGAGCACAGTGTCGCTTTCATTGACGCCTGTTTCTTTTTCACTCTCTCCGTAGAGCGAGCGAGCGAGCAAAATAATTCAGGTACTTAAATGGGCTCGAGTGTTCTGAAAGGTCGAGATGCGAGCTAAAGCAGAATTAAAACTGATGCATTCATGAGCGTACCGGTACGTTCTCAGCAATCGGAGAACTGTTGGTACTCTAAAGAGTTATTTTTAGAAGCGTTGGTACTGAGTACTGATGCAAACCGGCCCATTTAAGGCACAGATGACCAGCACCTGTATATTACAACCAGCCTGCAAACTAGCAAAATCCACCATGTGACTTTGCATCATCAAATTAATGCTCTACATCATATGCAATTTGGATTGTGATCTGCTGATGAATCTGAGTGCACAGAATATTTGACTTACATAAAACGAGTCTGGTATGTTTTGATGCATCTGCTTCTTTGGGTTAGAAAAGCGATGATGGCTGGCTTGATCTTTAATCTCACATTGCTGGTGATTCTGGCCTTGGAGACATCGCTGATAACCGAGTGGTTTTGAGTGTAAGTGCAAAGGAGTCATGTCTTTGTTCCTCGCTACATGCTCGGGAATCTCAGCCAGTCCTTTGTGTGAGAGCTGTCTCACTGCGTCTGTGTGGACTGATGTTTGTTCAGTCGGAGCGATAGATGGAAGCTGTTCCAGAGGCGATCCTTTTTAGAGCGCCGAAGTGAATGCAGGTGAAAATCATGTTTCTTTTGGCTGCTGAGAGATGTGTGCGGTTACAGATGAAAAGAGGTGCTTTAAAGTCAATTTTACACCTCCAGACCTCGCTTGCTTGTGTGTGTGAGTTTTAAAATGAAAACATGATGCGCTATCTTACGGCGAATACATTTTAAACAAGCCAAGCTTTCCTGGAATTCCTAATGTCATTATTTAGGATCTCTCGGGTGATGTCAGGCTGTATAATTTTAGGGATCTTTTGATTTGAGGGTTAGATTAGGTTTAGTCTCGCGCAGCCAAATCTTCTGAGAGTTTTGGCTGCTTGTTTTGGTAAAGAGCAAATGTTGGTTTTGGTTTGATGCTGTGAGGCCCCTGGGAGCCTCGCTGACTGAGGCAGGTGCTAATCACCTCCCCAGCATAAAGAATTCACAAACTTAAGATCCATCGACGAAAAGTTCACCAGACAGCAGCTTAAAAACAAACATAAACAAACAAAAAAATACATATGGTGAAATGTGTGAGTACCTTAAAGGTAACATAAATACAAATATTTTCAGTTTTCATTATCTATCTTACGGCGAATACATTTTACACAAACCAAGCTTTCCTGGAATTCCTAATGTCATTATTTAGGATCTCTCGGGTGATGTCAGGCTGTATAATTTTAGGGATCTTTTGATTTGAGGGTTAGATTAGGTTTAGTCTCGCGCAGCCAAATCTTCTGAGAGTTTTGGCTGCTTGTTTTGGTTAAGACCCGCCCATGAGACTGACTGACGTGACAAACAACCAATCCCATGTCTTTCACATAGCTTCTTGGTTCAGGGTGTGAAAAAGTCACCGCATCAACTGACCAACATGCCACAAGTTATTCATGGAAAAAGTCTCAGAAGACGAGAGATAACACAAAGTCACAAGAATAAAAAAACAATCTTCTATAATAGAATCGAGGGGGCACACAGCTAATAAACGCCCCTCTCCGGTAAATCATCAATGGGAAAAATAAAATACAGGGCAGCAAATTCTAAAACTCATGATTAGTTAATAAGATATTGACTTTAAATACTTATTTTTTAGGTGGGGACTTTATTTTAATTTTACATTAACCTCTCAATATTTAGCAAGCATTTTTATTGTTTCTCTCAAACTGTCAACTTCAACACGAGAATAACGCAGTGCAGACTTCTAGCAGGTTTTTACTTAAAATTAATTCTTTAAAAAGACATCGGCGCTGTTCTGTCACCGTTAAAGTGCTGAACCACGGGTTTTAATGGTATTCGATGCTTCTAAATTATTTTCTGTATTGGTGTGTATGTGCTGAGCTGCAGGCGAGCGTTCAGGTGTGACAGGTGAGGAGACCTCTTTCATGGAGTTGTCCCCAAAAGTTATCTGATCATGATCCTCCTGAAACTATTGTCTCAAATGTTTGTTCAACATATTGCTGAACCGGCTTCCCGAGAACGATTTTATATATGAAGAAAGAGAGAGCTGTCGCTCCATTAAATATGTGTGTTTGCACAACTGGAACTTTGCAAATGTTTGGAGATTAAAAAAAAAACTAAAATCAATTAATAGAAACTAGATAAGTTATTAGCTAAAATATTTTGAAACAGAGGTACATATTTGACAGGAATCTCTATATTACATACAATTAATTTCTGTTAAAATAATGTCATTAATAAAGCCACAGGATGTGCTGCAGATGTAGAGTAGTTTGGGTTAAAGCAATTGTAAATATGACACCAAACACATTTTTTTATGAATATCTGTGTTCTTTTACACAATAGGCAACATTTGTCTTTCCGAGTGATTTTAACAGTCCTGTGAAATGATTGCTGCCATTGAAGTCGGCGCTGTAGCTGTCCAACAGCTCTCTGGCAGGACGCAGCTATCAATCGCTCGCGTCCTCCCTCGTCCATCTGTCTCCACCGACTCAAAAGCCTCTCTGCGTCCCGACCTGCCAAGGGCTGCATTGATCTGTGCTGGAGAGAATGATGTCAGACGCTTGCCTCTAAATCTCGGGTGCAACATGCAGACCACATCATGATGCTTTCAGGTCAGAGAATGATGAGAGTGGAGAAGCTTTTAGGACTCGTGCTGCATCATATCGATAGAGGATGTTACACAGTTTTACTTCGAGCAGCAGGAGATGAGAAAAGACTGCAAACATGACAAATATGCCAGAATTCTTTTCTTCTGTTCATTCATTGGTGGGTAGTAATGCAGTAAATGTAATTCGTTCCTGTCCTTAAATAGTTTTTTCATTGCATTTGTACTTTACTAAAGTATTTAAATTTGGGGAGACTTTTTACTTTAACTTCACCACAGTTCAAAATCACATATCTCCCTTTTAACTCAAAACACATTTTGCAAAGTCAGTTATTCCTTTTTATTTATGAATGGATAAAAATCTTAATTGAAACTCTTACTTTTACTGGAGTAATATTTCACCTAGTTTCTACTTTAACTCAAGTACTTGGTTTATTTACTTTGTATACTGACAGTATTAAAATAAGCTTTTATTCCAATCCACACAATCACAAGATAATTAAGTTATGACTAAGGCATAACAGAAGTTGTTTTGTCATGACCACGAGATAATTAAATCATGATTACGATATAACAGAAGTTGTTTTGTCATGATCACAAGATAATTAAGTCATGATTACGACATAACAGAAGATATTTTGTTATGATCATGAGATAATTAAGCCATTATTATGACATAACAGAAGATCTTTCGTCATGATCCCGAGATAATTATGTCATCATTACGATATAACAAAAGTTGTTTTGTCATGATCCTGAAATAAATAAGTCATGATCATGACATAACAAGGGTGGTTTGGTCATGATCACGAGATAATTAAGTCATGATCACGATATAACAGAAGTTGTTTTGTTGTGATCGTGAGATAATTAAGTCATGATCACGATATAACAGAAGTTGTTTTGTTGTGATCGTGAGATAATTAAGTCATGATCACGATATAACAGAAGTTGTTTTGTCATGATCCTGAAATAAATAAGTCATGATCATGACATAACAAGGGTGGTTTGGTCATAAACATGAAATAAATAAGTCATACACTTCTGACTTCCGCAATTACAGGTTGTTGAGATAGCATATTTTCCTCTTCTTTGATAAACAATACAATTAATCCCATTGTAATTGTCATAGCTATCTGAGTCTGGGCTCAGCCCCCGATGTTCTCAGTCTCCAGAAACACCTCTGGTTTTACAGCATTCTTTGGCAGCTTCACTTTTATTTTCTACTGCCAACCCAGTTCCTGTCCCATGCTGTTTGGTGCATTCACCCATTTTTATTCCTCCTCTGGAGCACAGAGCATCCATCACTCCTGGTCATGATCCCATGTTCTTCCTCGTGCTCCGCCTCATGGCAGATTCAGCGTTTAGCCTACTTTCCCAGAGGACGCAACCCGATGTCCTACACTGCAAGGGCAAACCTGGCTACCTGCGCGGAGGTCCATGCAATCTCTTCTAGCCCTGGTCTCATCCGTGCAGTCGTGGTGTGAAATCATGGGAAATCAAAGTTGGATTGATCGTTTCGAGATGAAAGTGCATGGGTTATTATAAACAACCCTCGTACAGTAGCTCTACTGAATACAGATGTGTTTGCGGTGTGAGATGGCCAAAGGACTGCTGGATTCACTCATTTTTAAATATTTAGCAAATGAGATGGAACTCCTAAATGGCAACCAAAGTTAAAGAATGCCAACTCCTTACATTGATCACTGTGAACACTGAGCGATGTAACGATTGGTTTAATTTCAATCTCTTATGGTTATGATTTAGCTTTATTTATTATATTAGATATGTTAATTTAGATTATTTTAACAACCAGCTAACCTGCCATTCGAAAGATTAATAGAAAAAGCTAAAAGAAGCAAAATCTGGACTTCTTTTACTCCACTGACCAGAAATGAGTCCTCGTGTGACGTCTGTGCACAACAAATTCAGCATTGTGCTAACACACGAAATATAACAAAAATACTCACACAGTAACCAGCTAAGTAATGTTATATTTAATATTTAAAAAAAAATAGTCAACATAGTAACCTAGAATTTATTCAACTGATTTGTATTTGCTTTTATATGGAAATCAAGCTAGAGCTACTTCATCCCCTTGGAATTATAAGGTTCTAACTGACGTTCTGGTAAAAACGCTTTGGAATTTCGAGGTTCTAACTGACGTTCTGGTAAAAACGCTTTGGAATTTCGAGGTTCTAATGTGTTCTGGTAAAAACGCTTTGGAATTTCGAGGTTCTAACTGACGTTCTGGTAAAAACGCTTTGGAATTTCGAGGTTCTAACTGATGTTCTGGTAAAAACGCTTTGGAATTTCGAGGATCTATCTGATGTTCTGGTAAAAATTCTTTGGAATTTCGAGGATCTATCTGATGTTCTGGTAAAAATTCTTTAGAATTTCGAGGTTCTAACTGATGTTCTGGTAAAAACGCTTTGGAATTTCGAGGTTCTAACTGATGTTCTGGTAAAAACGCTTTGGAATTTCGAGGATCTATCTGATGTTCTGGTAAAAATTCTTTGGAATTTCGAGGATCTATCTGATGTTCTGGTAAAAATTCTTTAGAATTTCGAGGTTCTAACTGATGTTCTGGTAAAAACGCTTTGGAATTTCGAGGATCTATCTGATGTTCTGGTAAAAATTCTTTGGAATTTCGAGGATCTATCTGATGTTCTGGTAAAAATTCTTTAGAATTTCGAGGTTCTAACTGATGTTCTGGTAAAAATTCTTTGGAATTTCGAGGATCTATCTGATGTTCTGGTAAAAATTCTTTAGAATTTTCAGGTTCTATCTGATGTTCTGGTAAAAATTCTTTAGAATTTCGAGGTTCTATCTGATGTTCTGGTAAAAATTCTTTAGAATTTTGGAGTTCTAACTGATGTTCTGGTAAAAATTCTTTAGAATTTCGAGGTTCTAACTGATGTTCTGGTAAAAACGCTTTGGAATTTCGAGGATCTATCTGATGTTCTGGTAAAAATTCTTTGGAATTTCGAGGATCTATCTGATGTTCTGGTAAAAATTCTTTAGAATTTCGAGGTTCTAACTGATGTTCTGGTAAAAATTCTTTAGAATTTTGGAGTTCTAACTGATGTTCTGGTAAAAATTATTTGGATTTTCGAGGTTTTATGTTCTGGTAAAAATTGTTTAGAATTTCGAGGTTCTATGTTCTGGTAAAAACTCTTTAGAATTTTGAAGTTCTAACTGATGTTCTGGTAAAAACTCTTTAGAATTTTGAAGTTCTAACTGATGTTCTGGTAAAAACGCTTTGGAATTTCGAAGTTCTAACTGATATTCTCTAAAAAAAATTTGGAATTTCGAGGATCTATCTGAAGTTCTGTTAAAAATTATTTGGAATTTCGAGGATCTATCTGATGTTCTGGTAAAAATTCTTTGGAATTTCGAGGTTCTAACTGACGTTCTGGTAAAAACGCTTTGGAATTTCGAGGTTCTAACTGATATTCTGTTAAAAATTATTTGGAATTTCGAGGTTCTTTGTTCTGGTAAAAATTGTTTAGAATTTCGAGGTTCTATGTTCTGGTAAAAACTCTTTAGAATTTTGAAGTTCTAACTGATGTTCTGGTAAAAACGCTTTGGAATTTCGAGGTTCTATCTGATGTTCTGGTAAAAATTGTTTGGAAATTCGAGGATCTATCTGATGTTCTGGTAAAAATTCTTAAGAATTTCGAGGTTCTAAACTGACGTTCTGGTAAAAACGCTTTGGAATTTCGAGGTTCTGTTATTCTGTAAAAAATTATTTGGAATTTCGAGGTTCTGTCAGGGTTTTGGGAAGACAAAGACCCAGGCGCAGGTAGAGATTGGAACAGGATTTATTGGGAACAGCGGAGCCAAAACAAAGTCTATCACAATTAAATAAAGTTGCTCTCCTCCAGCTCCAAGGTAGTATGGCAAACAAAAAGTCCCTCCAGGGAATCTTCAAAAGTAGAACTTAATTCACCCCTCCTAGGGTCGTAAATTGAGGGAACTGGTTTTGGTAAGGACAGCACCACACAGCACAGGCTCCAGAGCTGGTCTGCAGACATCCAAAGGTGAGCCACATGCAAAAATAACATTTAAGTAAATAAACATAACAATAGACAGGACTATACCTTCTAAGACTCGGATTAAACAACAGGGTAAGTGAGCAATAATTCAGCAACTAAGGTAGAGAAAACACAGCCATATATACACACAAGAGCAATTAACAAGATAGGCCACAGGTGTAGAGTAATCAGTGTCACACACAGCAGCTGATCACGTTTAGAGTGTGATGAGCCAATAGGCAACTGAAGACAAAGAAAAAAAACACTCAAGAGAATGGAAAAAGACAACCCTAACAGGTTCTAACTGATATTCTGTAAAAATTAATTTGGAATTTCGAGGTTCTAACTGATATTCTGTAAAAATTCTTAGAATTTCGAGGTCTAACTGAGGTTCTGGTAAAAACGCTTTGGAATTTCGAGGTTTCTAACTGACGTTCTGGTAAAAACGCTTTGGAATTCGAGGTTCTATTATTCTGTAAAAAATTATTTGGAATTTCGAGGTTCTAACTGATATTCTGTAAAAAATTATTTGGAATGTCGAGGTTCTAACTGATATTCTGGTTAAAAATTCTTTAGAATTTCGAGGTTCTAACTGACGTTCTGGTAAAAACGCTTTGGAATTTCGAGGTTCTAACTGATATTCTGTAAAAAATTCTTTGGAATTTCGAGGTTCTAACTGATATTCTGTTAAAAATTATTTGGAATTTCGAGGTTCTAACTGATATTCTGTAAAAAATTCTTTGGAATTTCGAGGATCTAACTGATATTCTGTAAAAAAATTCTTTGGAATTTCGAGGTTCTAACTGATATTCTGTAAAAATTATTTGGAATTTCGAGGTTCTAACTGTTATTCTGTAAAAAAATTCTTTGCAATTTCGAGGTTCTAACTGATATTCTGTAAAAATTCTTTGGAATTTCGAGGATCTATCTGATGTTCTGTTAAAAAATTCTTTGGAATTTCGAGGTTCTGACTGATATTCTGTTAAAAATTATTTGCAATTTCGAGGATCTATCTGATATTCTGTTAAAAATTATTTGGAATTTCGAGGATCTATCTGATGTTCTGGTAAAAATTATTAGAATTTTTGGAGTTCTATAACTGACGTTTCTGGTAAAAACGCTTTTGGAATTTCGAGGGTTCTAACTGATATTCTGTTAAAAATTATTTGGAATTTCGAGGTTCTATGTTCTGGTAAAAAATTGTTTAGAATTTCGAGGTTCTATGTTCTGGTAAAAACGCTTGGAATTTCGAGGTTCTAAACTGATATTCTGTAAAAAAAAATTGGAATTTCGAGGATCTATCTGATGTTCTGTTAAAAATTCTTTGGAATTTCGAGGTTCTAACTGATATTCTGTAAAAAATTCTTTGGAATTTCGAGGTTCTTTGTTCTGGTAAAAATTGTTTAGAATTTCGAGGTTCTATGTTCTGGTAAAAACTCTTTAGAATTTTGAAGTTCTAACTGATGTTCTGGTAAAAACGCTTTGGAATTTCGAGGTTCTATCTGATGTTCTGGTAAAAATTGTTTGGAAATTCGAGGATCTATCTGATGTTCTGGTAAAAATTCTTAAGAATTTCGAGGTTCTAACTGACGTTCTGGTAAAAACGCTTTGGAATTTCGAGGTTCTAACTGATATTCTGTAAAAAATTCTTTGGAATTTCGAGGTTCTAACTGATATTCTGTTAAAAATTATTTGGAATTCGAGGTTCTAACTGTTATTCTGTAAAAAAATTCTTGCAATTTCGAGGTTCTAACTGATATTCTGTAAAAAATTCTTTGGAATTTCGAGGATCTTATCTGATGTTCTGTTAAAAATTCTTTTGGAATTTCGAGGTTCTAACTGATATTCTGTTAAAAATTATTTGCAATTTCGAGGATCTATCTGATATTCTGTTAAAAATTATTTGGGAATTTCGAGGATCTATCTGATGTTCTGGTAAAAATTATTTAGAATTTTGGAGTCTAACTGACGTTCTGGTAAAACGCTTTGGAATTTCGAGGTTTCTAACTGATATTCTGTTAAAAATTATTTGGAATTCGAGGTTCTATGTTCTGGTAAAAATTGTTTAGAATTTCGAGGGTTCTATGTTCTGGTAAAAACGCTTTGGAATTTCGAGGTTCTAACTGATATTCTGTAAAAAAAAATTGGAATTTCGAGGATCTATCTGATGTTCTGTTAAAAATTCTTTGGAATTTCGAGGTTCTAACTGTTATTCTGTAAAAAAGTATTTGCAATTCGAGGTTCTAACTGATATTCTGTAAAAAATTCTTTGGAATTTCGAGGTTCTTTGTTCTGGTAAAAATTGTTTAGAATTTCGAGGTTCTATGTTCTGGTAAAAACTCTATAGAATTTTGAAGTTCTAACTGATGTTCTGGTAAAAACGCTTTGGAATTTCGAGGTTCTATCTGATGTTCTGGTAAAAATTGTTTGGAAATTCGAGGATCTATCTGATGTTCTGGTAAAAATTCTTAAGAATTTCGAGGTTCTAACTGACGTTCTGGTAAAAACGCTTTGGAATTTCGAGGTTCTGTTATTCTGTAAAAAATTATTTGGAATTTCGAGGTTCTAACTGATATTCTGTTAAAAATTATTTGGAATTTCGAGGTTCTAACTGATATTCTGGTAAAAATTCTTTAGAATTTCGAGGTTCTAACTGACGTTCTGGTAAAAACGCTTTGGAATTTCGAGGTTCTAACTGATATTCTGTAAAAAATTCTTTGGAATTTCGAGGTTCTAACTGATATTCTGTTAAAAATTATTTGGAATTTCGAGGTTCTAACTGATATTCTGTAAAAAAGTCTTTGGAATTTCGAGGATCTAACTGATATTCTGTAAAAAAATTCTTTGGAATTTCGAGGTTCTAACTGATATTCTGTTAAAAATTATTGGAATTTCGAGGTTCTAACTGTTATTCTGTAAAAAAATTCTTTGCATTTCGAGGTTCTAACTGATATTCTGTAAAAAATTCTTTGGAATTTCGAGGATCTATCTGATGTTCTGTTAAAAATTCTTGGAATTTCGAGGTTCTGACTGATATTCTGTTAAAAATTATTTGCAATTTCGAGGATCTATCTGATATTCTGTTAAAAATTATTTGGAATTTCGAGGATCTATCTGATGTTCTGGTAAAAATTATTTAGAATTTTGGAGTTCTAACTGACGTTCTGGTAAAAACGCTTTGGAATTTCGAGGTTCTAACTGATATTCTGTTAAAATTATTTGGAATTTCGAGGTTCTATGTTCTGGTAAAAATTGTTTAGAATTTCGAGGGTTCTATGTTCTGGTAAAAACGCTTTGGAATTTCGAGGTTCTAACTGATATTCTGTAAAAAAAATTGGAATTTCGAGGATCTATCTGATGTTCTGTTAAAAATTCTTTGGAATTTCGAGGGTTCTAACTGTTATTCTGTAAAAAAATTATTTGCAATTTCGAGGTTCTAACTGATATTCTGTAAAAAATTCTTTGGAATTTCGAGGTTCTTTGTTCTGGTAAAAATTGTTAGAATTTCGAGGTTCTATGTTCTGGTAAAAACTCTTTAGAATTTTGAAGTTCTAACTGATGTTCTGGTAAAAACGCTTTGGAATTCGAGTTCTATCTGATGTTCTGGTAAAAATTGTTTGGAAATTCGAGGATCTATCTGATGTTCTGGTAAAAATTCTTAAGAATTTCGAGGTTCTAACTGACGTTCTGGTAAAAACGCTTTGGAATTTCGAGGTTCTGTTATCTGTAAAAAATTATTTGGATTTCGAGGTTTCTGTCAGGGTTTTGGGGAAGACAAAGACCCAGGCGCAGGTAGAGATTGGAACAGGATTTATTGGGAACAGCGAGCCAAAACAAAGTCTATCACAATTAAATAAAGTTGCTCTCCTCCAGCTCCAAGGTATGGCAAACAAAAAGTCCCTCCAGGGAATCTTCAAAAGTAGAACTTAATTCACCCCTCCTAGGGTCGTAAATTGAGGGAACTGGTTTTGGTAAGGACAGCACCACACAGCACAGGCTCCAGAGCTGGTCTGCAGACATCCAAAGGTGAGCCACATGCAAAATACATTTAAGAAATAACAATAACAATAGACAGGACTATACCTTCTAAGACTCGGATTAAACAACAGGGTAAGTGAGCAATAATTCAGCAACTAAGGTAGAGAAAACACAGCCATATATACACACAAGAGCAATTAAACAAGATAGGCCACAGGTGTAGAGTAATCAGTGTCACACAGCAGCTGATCACGTTTAGAGTGTGATGAGCCAATAGGCAACTGAAGACAAAGAAAAAAAACACATCAAGAGAATGGAAAAAGACAACCCTAACAGGTTCTAACTGATATTCTGTAAAAAATTAATTTGGAATTTCGAGGTTCTAACTGATATTCTGTAAAAAATTCTTTAGAATTTCGAGGTTCTAACTGAGGTTCTGGTAAAAACGCTTTGGAATTTCGAGGTTCTAACTGACGTTCTGGTAAAAACGCTTTGGAATTTCGAGGTTCTATTATTCTGTAAAAAATTATTTGGAATTTCGAGGTTCTAACTGATATTCTGTTAAAAATTATTTGGAATTTCGAGGTTCTAACTGATATTCTGGTAAAAATTCTTTAGAATTTCGAGGTTCTAACTGACGTTCTGGTAAAAACGCTTTGGAATTTCGAGGTTCTAACTGATATTCTGTAAAAAATTCTTTGGAATTTCGAGGTTCTAACTGATATTCTGTTAAAAATTATTTGGAATTTCGAGGTTCTAACTGATATTCTGTAAAAAAATTCTTTGGAATTTCGAGGTTCTAACTGATATTCTGTTAAAAATTATTTGGAATTTCGAGGTTCTAACTGTTATTCTGTAAAAAAATTCTTTGCAATTTCGAGGTTCTAACTGATATTCTGTAAAAAATTAATTTGGAATTTCGAGGTTCTAACTGATATTCTGTAAAAAATTCTTTAGAATTTCGAGGTTCTAACTGAGGTTCTGGTAAAAACGCTTTGGAATTTCGAGGTTCTAACTGACGTTCTGGTAAAAACGCTTTGGAATTTCGAGGTTCTATTATTCTGTAAAAAATTATTTGGAATTTCGAGGTTCTAACTGATATTCTGTTAAAAATTATTTGGAATTTCGAGGTTCTAACTGATATTCTGGTAAAAATTCTTAAGAATTTCGAGGTTCTAACTGACGTTCTGGTAAAAACGCTTTGGAATTTCGAGGTTCTAACTGATATTCTGTAAAAAATTCTTTGGAATTTCGAGGTTCTAACTGATATTCTGTTAAAAATTATTTGGAATTTCGAGGTTCTAACTGATATTCTGTAAAAAATTCTTTGGAATTTCGAGGATCTAACTGATATTCTGTAAAAAAATTCTTTGGAATTTCGAGGTTCTAACTGATATTCTGTTAAAAATTATTTGGAATTTCGAGGTTCTAACTGTTATTCTGTAAAAAAATTCTTTGCAATTTCGAGGTTCTAACTGATATTCTGTAAAAAATTCTTTGGAATTTCGAGGATCTATCTGATGTTCTGTTAAAAATTCTTTGGAATTTCGAGGTTCTAACTGATATTCTGTTAAAAATTATTTGCAATTTCGAGGATCTATCTGATATTCTGTTAAAAATTATTTGGAATTTCGAGGATCTATCTGATGTTCTGGTAAAAATTATTTAGAATTTTGGAGTTCTAACTGACGTTCTGGTAAAAACGCTTTGGAATTTCGAGGTTCTAACTGATATTCTGTTAAAAATTATTTGGAATTTCGAGGTTCTATGTTCTGGTAAAAATTGTTTAGAATTTCGAGGTTCTATGTTCTGGTAAAAACGCTTTGGAATTTCGAGGTTCTAACTGATATTCTGTAAAAAAAAATTGGAATTTCGAGGATCTATCTGATGTTCTGTTAAAAATTCTTTGGAATTTCGAGGTTCTAACTGTTATTCTGTAAAAAAATTATTTGCAATTTCGAGGTTCTAACTGATATTCTGTAAAAAATTCTTTGGAATTTCGAGGTTCTTTGTTCTGGTAAAAATTGTTTAGAATTTCGAGGTTCTATGTTCTGGTAAAAACTCTTTAGAATTTTGAAGTTCTAACTGATGTTCTGGTAAAAACGCTTTGGAATTTCGAGGTTCTATCTGATGTTCTGGTAAAAATTGTTTGGAAATTCGAGGATCTATCTGATGTTCTGGTAAAAATTCTTAAGAATTTCGAGGTTCTAACTGACGTTCTGGTAAAAACGCTTTGGAATTTCGAGGTTCTGTTATTCTGTAAAAAATTATTTGGAATTTCGAGGTTCTGTCAGGGTTTTGGGAAGACAAAGACCCAGGCGCAGGTAGAGATTGGAACAGGATTTATTGGGAACAGCGGAGCCAAAACAAAGTCTATCACAATTAAATAAAGTTGCTCTCCTCCAGCTCCAAGGTAGTATGGCAAACAAAAAGTCCCTCCAGGGAATCTTCAAAAGTAGAACTTAATTCACCCCTCCTAGGGTCGTAAATTGAGGGAACTGGTTTTGGTAAGGACAGCACCACACAGCACAGGCTCCAGAGCTGGTCTGCAGACATCCAAAGGTGAGCCACATGCAAAAATAACATTTAAGTAAATAAACATAACAATAGACAGGACTATACCTTCTAAGACTCGGATTAAACAACAGGGTAAGTGAGCAATAATTCAGCAACTAAGGTAGAGAAAACACAGCCATATATACACACAAGAGCAATTAAACAAGATAGGCCACAGGTGTAGAGTAATCAGTGTCACACAGCAGCTGATCACGTTTAGAGTGTGATGAGCCAATAGGCAACTGAAGACAAAGAAAAAAAACACATCAAGAGAATGGAAAAAGACAACCCTAACAGGTTCTAACTGATATTCTGTAAAAAATTAATTTGGAATTTCGAGGTTCTAACTGATATTCTGTAAAAAATTCTTTAGAATTTCGAGGTTCTAACTGAGGTTCTGGTAAAAACGCTTTGGAATTTCGAGGTTCTAACTGACGTTCTGGTAAAAACGCTTTGGAATTTCGAGGTTCTATTATTCTGTAAAAAATTATTTGGAATTTCGAGGTTCTAACTGATATTCTGTTAAAAATTATTTGGAATTTCGAGGTTCTAACTGATATTCTGTTAAAAATTCTTTAGAATTTCGAGGTTCTAACTGACGTTCTGGTAAAAACGCTTTGGAATTTCGAGGTTCTAACTGATATTCTGTAAAAAATTCTTTGGAATTTCGAGGTTCTAACTGATATTCTGTTAAAAATTATTTGGAATTTCGAGGTTCTAACTGATATTCTGTAAAAAATTCTTTGGAATTTCGAGGATCTAACTGATATTCTGTAAAAAAATTCTTTGGAATTTCGAGGTTCTAACTGATATTCTGTTAAAAATTCTTTGGAATTTCGAGGTTCTAACTGATATTCTGTTAAAAATTATTTGGAATTTCGAGGTTCTAACTGTTATTCTGTAAAAAAATTCTTTGCAATTTCGAGGTTCTAACTGATATTCTGTAAAAAATTCTTTGGAATTTCGAGGATCTATCTGATGTTCTGTTAAAAATTCTTTGGAATTTCGAGGTTCTATCTGATATTCTGTTAAAAATTATTTGGAATTTCGAGGATCTATCTGATGTTCTGGTAAAAATTATTTAGAATTTTGGAGTTCTAACTGACGTTCTGGTAAAAACGCTTTGGAATTTCGAGGTTCTAACTGATATTCTGTTAAAAATTATTTGGAATTTCGAGGTTCTATGTTCTGGTAAAAATTGTTTAGAATTTCGAGGTTCTATGTTCTGGTAAAAACGCTTTGGAATTTCGAGGTTCTAACTGATATTCTGTAAAAAAAAAATTGGAATTTCGAGGATCTATCTGATGTTCTGTTAAAAATTCTTTGGAATTTCGAGGTTCTAACTGTTATTCTGTAAAAAAATTATTTGCAATTTCGAGGTTCTAACTGATATTCTGTAAAAAATTCTTTGGAATTTCGAGGTTCTAACTGGTATTCTGTAAAAAATTCTTTGGAATTTCGAGGTTCTAATTGATGTTCTGTTAAAAATTATTTGGAATTTCGAGGTTCTAACTGATATTCTGTTAAAAATTATTTGGAATTTCGAGGTTCTAACTGTTATTCTGTAAAAATTCTTTGCAATTTCGAGGTTCTAACTGATATTCTGTAAAAAATTCTTTGGAATTTTGAGGTTCTAACTGATATTCTGTAAAAAATTCTTTGGAATTTTGAGGTTCTAACTGATATTCTGTAAAAAATTCTTTGGAATTTCGAGGATCTATCTGATGTTCTGTTAAAAATTCTTTGGAATTTCGAGGTTCTAACTGTTATTCTGTAAAAAAAATTCTTTGCAATTTCGAGGTTCTAACTGATATTCTGTAAAAAATTCTTTGGAATTTCGTGGTTCTAACTGATATTCTGTAAAAAATTCTTTGCAATTTCGAGGTTCTAACTGATATTCTGTAAAAAATTCTTTGGAATTTTGAGGTTCTAACTGATATTCTGTAAAAAATTCTTTGGAATTTCGAGGATCTATCTGATGTTCTGTTAAAAATTCTTTGGAATTTTGAGGTTCTAACTGATATTCTGTAAAAAATTCTTTGGAATTTCGAGGTTCTAACTGATATTCTGTAAAAAATTCTTTGGAATTTCGTGGTTCTAACTGATATTCTGTAAAAAATTCTTTGCAATTTCGAGGTTCTAACTGATGTTTTGTTAAAAATTATTTGGAATTTCGAGGTTCTAACTGTTATTCTGTAAAAATTCTTTGGAATTTTGAGGTTCTAACTGATATTCTGTAAAAAATTCTTTGGAATTTCGAGGTTCTAACTGATATTCTGTAAAAAATTCTTTGGAATTTCGAGGTTCTAACTGATATTCTGTTAAAAAATCTTTGGAATTTCGAGGTTCTAACTGATATTCTGTAAAAAAAAATTGGAATTTCGAGGATCTATCTGATGTTCTGTTAAAAATTCTTTGGAATTTCGAGGTTCTAACTGATATTCTGTTAAAAATTATTTGGAATTTCGAGGTTCTAACTGTTATTCTGTAAAAAATTATTTGGAATTTCGAGGTTCTAACTGATATTCTGTAAAAAATTATTTGGAATTTCGAGGTTCTAACTGATATTCTGTAAAAAAAAATTGGAATTTCGAGGATCTATCTGATGTTCTGTTAAAAATTATTTGGAATTTTGAGGTTCTAACTGATATTCTGTAAAAAATTCTTTGGAATTTCGAGGTTCTAACTGATATTCTGTAAAAAATTCTTTGGAATTTCGAGGTTCTAACTGATATTCTGTTAAAAATTATTTGGAATTTCGAGGTTCTAACTGTTATTCTGTAAAAAATTCTTTGGAATTTCGAGGTTCTAACTGATATTCTGTAAAAAATTCTTTGGAATTTCGAGGTTTTAAATAGTTTTTTTACCTGAGAATTGAAGATATTATATATTGAGTATTCCTCTGGATAGAAGCTTTTAATTTATTTTATTCGCATTCATCACAATAATTACATTAATCAATCATATAAACATACATCAGGACAGGACGGTGTTAATAAAAAAAAAAGGGGGAAAGAGGAGAGAAGTAATTGAGGGGAAAACAGAGGTAGAGAAGTTTTGGAGGAGGAAAGAGAAGGTGAAAGGTAATTGTGGGGGAAGGAGTCAAGATTGAATTGAAAATGAGAATAAGTAAAATAAATAATATTAGATACCTACCTTAGTACATCCAAGTAGTTCGCATCTTTCTACAGATATGCATACAAATATAAATATACATACATACATACATGCAGATAAACATGCAGAAAAATAATAATAATAATAAATAGAATTAGTAATCATATATGTATATATATATATATCAGATTCAGATTTTATTTGTCACATACATATACATACAGAGTACGACGTGCAGTGAAATGTATTGTACGACTGTCTAACCTGTAACCATTAGGAAATAGATAAAAAGAATGAAAAATAAAATATCAATTATAAGAAAACAAAGTAGATATGAATTTAAATAAGTACTAAATACAATATAATACAGATGAAATAAAGTACAAAATATATATATACATACATACATATACATACATACACACATATATATACACATACACATAAGTAATTGAGTGTTACAGGACAGGTGACCTAAACCTCAAGCATCTAGCAGCGACCGAACACCCCAGGTGTCGTGACTAACCTTCTATGTCCCAAATGAAATGTGGGATCTGCCTCAAGCCAAGTCCCATATATGGTCAGGAACTACCCAGATATCCAGCCCACCCCCCACAGAACGACAAGTTTTGGGGCCTGGGACCCGGAGCCGGACCCGCCCCACCTCCCCTGGTAAAGTCAGCAACCCCAGAGAGCAATGCCCGGGGCCCCAGTGGGCCCGCTGCAGCAGGAGGTCGACCAGCCCAAAGCTAGGTGGGAATGCAGCGCCTGACAGTGCGGGCAGAGACTGGGAGGCCCCACCCACAAGCACCGCCACGCCCACATCCCCCCGCGGTAGGCCCCCAGTCCCGAGCACCTCCGTGGACCCGCCAGGAAAAAGTGAGGACGGCCAAGGGACCAGAAGGGGGCGGGTAGGGACACCACTCCAGACGCGGCAGGACCCCCCCCCTGGCCACACCCCGACCCCATGCACACATCAACCAGCAGTCCCCCAACACACACTCACCCCTACCAGCAGCCCCCCAACCCTAACCCCACGCACACCCTACCAGCAGCCCCCCCAACCCTAACCCCACGCACACCCCTACCAGCAGCCCCCCCAACCCTAACCCCACGCACACCCCTACCAGCAGCCCCCCCAACCCTAACCCCACGCACACCCCTACCAGCAGCCCCCCAACCCTAACCCCACGCACACCCCTACCAGCAGCCCCCCCAACCCTAACCCCACGCACACCCCTACCAGCAGCCCCCCCAACCCTAACCCCACGCACACCCCTACCAGCAGCCCCCCCAACCCTAACCCCACGCACCCCTACCAGCAGCCCCCCCAACCCTAACCCCACGCACACCCCTACCAGCAGCCCCCCCAACCCTAACCCCACGCACACCCCTACCAGCAGCCCCCCCAACCCTAACCCCACGCACACCCCTACCAGCAACCCCCCCATCCCCCCCATCCCCCCCCCCCCCACTAAATCAACCCCATCCAGTCATCCAATCATCTACTAATTATCTAATATTAGTATCAGTTTTGGCGGTGATCGATAGAAAATAAAATCATTAATCTCATTAACCCGAATGATTGAATTTGTTGTGAAGATTTCTAGCATTTTATTCCTTAGTTGTTGGTGCTTTTTTTGCAATCTGATAATTCAATTATTTGTTTGAGCGCTAGTAGCGAAGATGAACAAAAGTTTCAGGTCTTCTTGTTTCAGAAGATGTGTGCTGGGACTATAACTCATGGTAAGGGAATATTGTTAAGAAACATATTTTGTCAGCTATGCGATAAGCATTTCTAATTACAGCTCATTTAAAGTGCACACAAAGGCCACTCCAGGATCAACACTGGGATGAAAGAGCAGAGTCTGGCAGAGCTTCAGAAGAATCCGATCTACATCCAAACGTGCTGGAGCTGATATAAGCAGCAGAAGAGCCGCCGGCTCAGCGCATACATCCCCTCTGGCTCATCTCTTGTTTATGTGAGGACACATGGATTAAAACTCAAATTCAGGCGTTCTCTTTTCATGGTTCTCCTCCCGTTCGGAACCAAATGTAAGATGCTGCAGGAACTTAAAATAATTCTCGTGAAAATGCTGCATTGAAAGATGCTTTTGTATAGCTCGCATGTTTTGGATTGCAACGGAATGATCTCTTTGGTGAATCGGAGCGCCCGATGAACTCGTTCCATCTTTAAAAGACCAAACATTTAAGTAGAAATAAGACTCAATTATGTTAAGATTTCTAACAAATTTGAAGTGAAACTGAGCAGTTGGTCAGATATGGAGTGACCCATACCAAGAATGTCTGCTCTGCATGTAGCCCATCCCAGTGTACACACACACACAGCAGTGAACAAACACACCGTGAGCACTCACCCGGAGCAGTGGCAGCATGGCTGCGGGGCCCGGGGAGCAGTCGGGGAACTGGAGCTCGCTCGAGGGCGCCACAGCTGTGGTTGCTGAAGATCACTCACTCCACCTTCTGGGAATTGAATCTGCGACCTTCTGATCACAAGTCCATCTCCTCATCCTTCTCAGTCAACATCTGCATTTGTTCATATGACCAAACAACATTCCATCCATTTTCATGTCGGCTTTCTTCCATTTCGGGGTCGCCACAGCGGAATGAACCACCAACTCTTCCGGCACATGTTTTATGTGTCAGATGCCCTTCCAGCCACAACAATTCGCTGTGAAACATTCACACACACTTTAACACTTTGAACAATCGTTCTTACTCAATTCACTTCTACCGCATGTCTTTGTTCTTGTGGAGGAAACCGGAGCACCCGGAGAAAACCCACGCGATCACGAGGAGAACATGAGAACTCCACACAGAGATACCAACTGACCCAGCCGAGGCTCGAACCAGCGACCTTCTTACTCTGAGACGACCGTGCTACCCACTGCGCCACCGTGACGCTCCAAAACCTATACATTTATGGAAAAAATATCAAATGTAATAATTTGTATAAAATGAAAAATTATTAGTTAGAAGACACTGGAGGCCTAAATGCAAGTTCAACTCTGAACTTTGAGGATAGGCCTGTCTTTTTTCAGCTCACCTAACAACATTATTATATTTATACGTATATAATTCATAATAATGTTACATAATGGAATATAAAAGTGAATATATTTACAATGACAGATTACTGTCACGAAACATGAAAAGTCACCATTTTGAACATGTAACTATTCCCTCGTCAAGGAAAACTCTTTTTGCCAACATCTGGCTATCGTCCTGACAAAAAGGTACGGTACAGACCAAACGTTTGGACACACCTTCTCATTGAAAAAGTTTACTTTGTATACATGACTATGAAAATTTAAAATGGTAGATTCACACTGAAGGCATCAAAACTATAAATTAATGCGTGTGGAATTGTACACATAACAAAAAAAAGTGTGAAACAGCTGAAAATATGTGGTTCTAGCTTCTTCACAACTGCACCTTCTGCTTTGGTTACGCTTCGCACACTTTTGCCGTTCTCTCGAGGATCTTCAGGAGGTGGTCTCCTGAAAGCTCTTCTCTTCTCAGGAGAGTGCTGTCAGGTTTAATACGTGGATTTCTCTCTTATAAATGGGGTCGGGAGCATCAGTGGAGCTGAGCAGAAGATGTTCTCGAGGATCTTCAGGAGGTGGTCTCCTGAAAGCTCTTCTCTTCTCAGGAGAGTGCTGTCAGGTTTAATACGTGGATTTCTCTCTTATAAATGGAGTCGGGAGCATCAGTGGAGCTGAGCAGAAGATGTTCTCGAGGATCTTCAGGAGGTGGTCTCCTGAAAGCTCTTCTCTTCTCAGGAGAGTGCTGTCAGGTTTAATACGTGGATTTCTCTCTTATAAATGGAGTCGGGAGCATCAGTGGAGCTGAGCAGAAGATGTTCTCGAGGATCTTCAGGAGGTGGTCTCCTGAAAGCTCTTCTCTTCTCAGGAGAGCACTGTCAGGTTTAATACGTGGATTTCTCTCTTATAAATGGGGTCGGGAGCATCAGTGGAGCTGAGCAGAAGATGTTCTCGAGGATCTTCAGGAGGTGGTCTCCTGAAAGCTCTTCTCTTCTCAGGAGAGTGCTGTCAGGTTTAATACGTGGATTTCTCTCTTATAAATGGAGTCGGGAGCATCAGTGGAGCCGAGCAGAAGATGTTTTCGAGGATCTTCAGGAGGTGGTCTCCTGAAAGCTCTTCTCTTCTCAGGAGAGTGCTGTCAGGTTTAATATGTGGATTTCTCTCTTATAAATGGGGTCGGGAGCATCAGTGGAGCTGAGCAGAAGATGTTCTCGAGGATCTTCAGGAGGTGGTCTCCTGAAAGCTCTTCTCTTCTCAGGAGAGTGCTGTCAGGTTTAATACGTGGATTTTCTCTCTTATAAATGGAGTCGGGAGCATCAGTGGAGCTGAGCAGAAGATGTTCTCGAGGATCTTCAGGAGGTGGTCTCCTGAAACGCTCTTCTCTTCTCAGGAGAGTGCTGTCAGGTTTAATACGTGGATTTCTTTCTTATAAATGGAGTCGGGAGCATCAGTGGAGCTGAGCAGAAGATGTTCTCGAGGATCTTCAGGAGGTGGTCTCCTGAAAGCTCTCTTCTCAGGAGAGTGCTGTCAGGTTTAATACGTGGATTTCTCTCTTATAAATGGGGTCGGGAGCATCAGTGGAGCTGAGCAGAAGATGTTCTCGAGGATCTTCAGGAGGTGGTCTCCTGAAAGCTCTTCTCTTCTCAGGAGAGTGCTGTCAGGTTTAATACGTGGATTTCTCTCTTATAAATGGATCGGGAGCATCAGTGGAGCTGAGCAGAAGATGTTCTCGAGGATCTTCAGGAGGTGGTCTCCTGAAAGCTCTTCTCTTCTCAGGAGAGTGCTGTCAGGTTTAATACGTGGATTTCTCTCTTATAAATGGGGTCGGGAGCATCAGTGGAGCTGAGCAGAAGATGTTCTCGAGGATCTTCAGGAGGTGGTCTCCTGAAAGCTCTTCTCTTCTCAGGAGAGTGCTGTCAGGTTTAATACGTGGATTTCTCTCTTATAAATGGAGTCGGGAGCATCAGTGGAGCTGAGCAGAAGATGTTCTCGAGGATCTTCAGGAGGTGGTCTCCTGAAAGCTCTTCTCTTCTCAGGAGAGCACTGTCAGGTTTAATACGTGGATTTCTCTCTTATAAATGGGGTCGGGAGCATCAGTGGAGCTGAGCAGAAGATGTTCTCGAGGATCTTCAGGAGGTGGTCTCCTGAAAGCTCTTCTCTTCTCAGGAGAGTGCTGTCAGGTTTAATACGTGGATTTCTCTCTTATAAATGGAGTCGGGAGCATCAGTGGAGCCGAGCAGAATGTTTTCGAGGATCTTCAGGAGGTGGTCTCCTGAAAGCTCTTCTCTTCTCAGGAGAGTGCTGTCAGGTTTAATATGTGGATTCTCTCTTATAAATGGGTCGGGAGCATCAGTGGAGCTGAGCAGAAGATGTTCTCGAGGATCTTCAGGAGGTGGTCTCCTGAAACGCTCTTCTCTTCTCAGGAGAGTGCTGTCAGGTTTAATACGTGGATTTCTCTCTTATAAATGGAGTCGGGAGCATCAGTGGAGCTGAGCAGAAGATGTTCTCGAGGATCTTCAGGAGGTGGTCTCCTGAAAGCTCTTCTCTTCTCAGGAGAGTGCTGTCAGGTTTAATACGTGGATTTCTCTCTTATAAATGGAGTCGGGAGCATCAGTGGAGCCGAGCAGAAGATGTTTTCGAGGATCTTCAGGAGGTGGTCTCCTGAAAGCTCTTCTCTTCTCAGGAGAGTGCTGTCAGGTTTAATACGTGGATTTCTCTCTTATAAATGGAGTCGGGAGCATCAGTGGAGCCGAGCAGAAGATGTTTTCGAGGATCTTCAGGAGGTGGTCTCCTGAAAGCTCTTCTCTTCTCAGGAGAGCGCTGTCAGGTTTAATACGTGGATTTCTCTCTTATAAATGGAGTCGGGAGCATCAGTGGAGCCGAGCAGAAGATGTTTTCGAGGATCTTCAGGAGGTGGTCTCCTGAAAGCTCTTCTCTTCTCAGGAGAGTGCTGTCAGGTTTAATACGTGGATTTCTCTCTTATAAATGGGGTCGGGAGCATCAGTGGAGCTGAGCAGAAGATGTTCTCGAGGATCTTCAGGAGGTGGTCTCCTGAAAGCTCTTCTCTTCTCAGGAGAGTGCTGTCAGGTTTAATACGTGGATTTCTCTCTTATAAATGGAGTCGGGAGCATCAGTGGAGCTGAGCAGAAGATGTTCTCTCGATGATCTTCAGGAGGTGGTCTCCTGAAAGCTCTTCTCTTCTCAGGAGAGTGCTGTCAGGTTTAATACGTGGATTTCTCTCTTATAAATGGAGTCGGGAGCATCAGTGGAGCTGAGCAGAAGATGTTCTCTCGATGATCTTCAGGAGGTGGTCTCCTGAAAGCTCTTCTCTTCTCAGGAGAGCCCTGTCAGGTTTAATACGTGGATTTCTCTCTTATAAATGGAGTCGGGAGCATCAGTGGAGCTGAGCAGAAGATGTTCTCTCGAGATCTTCAGGAGGTGGTCTCCTGAAAGCTCTTCTCTTCTCAGGAGAGTGCTGTCAGGTTTAATACGTGGATTTCTCTCTTATAAATGGAGTCGGGAGCATCAGTGGAGCTGAGCAGAAGATGTTCTCGAGGATCTTCAGGAGGTGGTCTCCTGAAAGCTCTTCTCTTCTCAGGAGAGTGCTGTCAGGTTTAATACGTGGATTTCTCTCTTATAAATGGAGTCGGGAGCATCAGTGGAGCTGAGCAGAAGATGTTCTCTCGATGATCTTCAGGAGGTGGTCTCCTGAAAGCTCTTCTCTTCTCAGGAGAGCCCTGTCAGGTTTAATACGTGGATTTCTCTCTTATAAATGGAGTCGGGAGCATCAGTGGAGCTGAGCAGAAGATGTTCTCTCGATGATCTTCAGGAGGTGGTCTCCTGAAAGCTTTTCTCTTCTCAGGAGAGCGCTGTCAGGTTTAATACGTGGATTTCTCTCTTATAAATGGAGTCGGGAGCATCAGTGGAGCTGAGCAGAAGATCATCAGAGGTGGAGCTGAGGAGCGCTAGCACAGAGGAGCATCGCAGCAGATCAGAGGAGACGCAGCAGAGAGCTCCACTGAAGAGATTGTTAGAGTTTGTATTATGGCGAGAAAAACGCAGCTAAGTAAAGAAAAACAAGTGTCCATCATTACTTTAAGAAGCGAAGGGCAGTCCGTCCCAAAAAACTGTTTGAATGAGAAGATGTGTCCAAACTTTTGGTCTGTACTGTATGTCAACTACATTATTATTTTGTTAAAATATGATAATCATTGACAAACAACACTGGTACCAGGTGCTGTTCCACCTCATATCTTTAGCGAGTAAAGAGAAAGTTTATTTTGAAAATCTTGTCTGTTTTTTTTGAGTTATTTAACTTTATTACGTAATTTCAACGACATGTATGGGCATCCCGAACAGGATCAAGATTATTCGTAGTCCAAAAGGCATGGGCTGCTCTCTACTGGCCAGGAGAGAGAAACTCATCCACACTGCGCTGAAAACCTGCTGATCAACTTCAAAACTGAGCATAAAATATGAAAACACAATTTCTAGCGTTACATTGTTTAAAAAAATCTGCTTATGAAATTGTAGCTACTTTTACATTTGATATGCAGTGTTCCAAAAACACTTTAATGAACGGTGAATTAATCAATATCCACATATTTAAAAAGCAACATTTATGGAAAGTGAACGTGGAGTGTCCTCGAGCTCTCATTAACAAATAAAAACACAAATATCTCCCTTCAGCAGCAACAGCCTCAACGACTCGATCCCGAGCTCTGTCCTCGGCTAACAAGTCTTTATAAAAAGAGTTTTGGGATCAAAATGACTTTTTGTTTCTGAATTCTGAGGATGAGGAGAGTCTTGCCCATTTGCAGCTATTAGTAACATCTGTTTGGAGTCATATCTCTATATTTCACATCTTTTAATCTCTTTAAATGAACTTAAAGTACTTGTTTCATCAACTTATTACTTACTTATACACTCTTGCTTAATTGTTTAAAATAGAAAGTCCTTATTTTGGATACACATTCTGAATGCCTTTCTGAAAATCAAATAATATTCTGAAATCAAATGAGGTATTTTAATCTAGATTCATTTAAAAGTTAATCTACGCCCACCTAAATCATTATTACAAAAGAAAACTCTTTGCATGCCAAGTTGGAGTACATTTTTTGGCAATTTAAATATATTAATTTTATTGTCTAGTCATATACCCAACGTAATGGGAATAAATAAGCTATTTGCACACGTGGAGTTATTTCTCTTGTGTGAATGGAGGAATTCAGGTCTGCCTGTGCGAGTCCGCCGGTGTTTGTTTTACTCTCTGGAGCTGGAGTGAGATGTTCGGGGCCGTAGGGACTGCACTCGGCGCTGCTGAGCCTCTGGAGGCTCTCTGTGACCTTCCGCTCCAGCTTGCCGTTCCCCCAAAGCGCTGTTTCAGAAGAGAAGGTGTGTTTTCTGTGAATGGTGATAAGAGAAAAAATCAGTGCGCAGTGTGTTTCTCGTTTTAGAACCAAAGACTCATTGAGAAGAAAGCCTGCATTCACGCTGACTCATTCAGTGTAGCTGCCGCACCCGAGGGAGATCTGTTCCTGTCTGAGATGAGAAGCGGCTGTTCGTTGAGAAGAAAACAATGAATAAAACTAAGATTTTGGTGTGCTTGCTTTCACAGCTCATAACAGAATGTTTGTTAAATATGGAACCAATTTGTTCACAGACACTAATAACATCTTTACTGAACTCCTGTTTTTTATTGCAAATCATCTGCTTCATTACATTTGCAGCATATTTGTCTGCCACTGCACCTGTTGTGAAGTGAAATGCTGTTGAGACATTTGGATACGCATGCAACTAAAAACTCTTCTCTTTGTAACAAATTGCCTATTGTCTTTCTCCCTAGTGCACAGTAAGTTGGTTTGGATAAAAGTGTGTGTAAAATGAGTACATGTCAATGTAATCCATAACAAAAAACTATATTTTTCTTACTCAAAAAGATTAAGACAATTTTATTTATCAGAAAAGGTCTTTAAGGCGCCGTATCATATAAAGTCAACTTTTCTGACATGTTTTAGTATTTTTCCTTCATCAAATATTCATAAAATAATGGCGCTCGATACACATTCTCTCATCGTTCTCATGACAGCAAACCGAGATGAAGAACAATGAGATAAAAAGTAGAAATCATGAAAGAGGAGAATATGAACATTTAGAAGCTTGACTTGTTGTTGTTCGATCATTGAGAGTTGTTCAAGAAAGAGTTGTATAAAAAAGATTATAAAATAGTCGGTCGTGTGGCCGTTGCCCCTGAATAGTGATGGAAGGTTTTGTTAAATTTGGTGATTCATTCTTTTGTTCATTTAAAAGAATGGTTCATTTGAACGATTGATTTTTTTCGCTCATATTGAAACAAGAAGTCTGATCTTCCTGCAAACTGTTATGACAAAAAGACACAAAATTAGAGAAAAATTATTAACAGTGTAATCTGCACACACCAGAGAAAACGATTCACTCGCAAAAATTGTTATTAATGATGAATCATTTTGAAGGTTTGTTATCAAGATTAAACAGAGGAGTTTTGAAGATTTTGAAATGCACCCTACAGACGTGTGTAGAGACCTCAACAAATGATTTTATCATTTTAAGTGAAGTGAAAGTGAGCAGTTGGTCAGATGTGGAGTGAGCCAAACCCAGAATGTGTGTTCTGCATGTAGCCCACCCCAGTGTACACACACACAGCAGTGAACAAACACACCGTGAGCACTCACCCGGAGCAGTGGCAGCATGGCTGCGGGGCCCGGGGAGCAGTCGGGGAACTGGTGCTCGCTCGAGGGCTCCACAGCTGTGGTTGCTGAAGATGGAGAGCAAGTGTTTCATCACTCACTCCACCTTCAACTCGGTGGATCTGGGGATCGAACCTGTGACCTTCTGATCACAAGTCCATCTCCTCATCCACCAGACTACAATCGCAGGCCTTTTTTAAAAGACATATATTTTCTATTTATTTAAGATTAGTTTTTAAAGATAAAGATTTTTTATAATCTTTTCTTCAGGGCTTTGTGAAACAAACAGAAAAATCAGCACACCAACTGTTTATTTCAAGGGCAAGTGGTCTAGGTAATGATTGGTGGTAGTTTTGTGCATAGTAAAGCTACCAAATGACTTTGAAGAGTTCTAGAAACGATGATAAATTCAGTCTAGTGCCATTCAGTCTAGTGCACAGGCTCTTACAATCCTACAAGCCCTTTATAATCTGGGGTTCAGAGAAGGAACTACATCAATCAAAGGCATCTAAGAACGTTCTCATTTGCTGTCCCCAGCTGGTGGAGCAACATGTTCCAGTCAGGAAAGTAGCAACACTAACAACTTTCAAAGGGAACATAAAAACTCTTAAAATTTACGCAAAAATATTTTTTTAACTTTACTTGAGTTAAGATTAGAATTTGGTATCGTCTCACCCAATAGTCACTTGATAAATGTTTCTACTGAATGAATAAAAAGTAATTGAAAGATGCACTCTTATTTAATTATTAATATCTTGCCAACCAATTTTTTTTTTATATCCCTAGGGTGTAAGTCCATTCCCACGCAGGTGTGGGCCTCTCAAGGAAAGCTGTCTCTCTCACTCTGCACCAGGACTATTTTAGAGGGCCATTGACAGAAATGCTTGAGATGGCACAGCTTGAAGAGATCCTGACAGGTGGGCGAGCAGTTGGAGCAAGCAGACTGGATTTAATCAAAGCATAGACAGAGTCTCCTGCCCCTCTCAGAGGCACTCTCTGCCATCCAGACACCTGCATGAACACCGGCAGAGGTCAGAGGGGAATGCATGGCTGCAAATGAGTGAAAAGATTAGCAAATGAGAGACAAAGACACACACAGAGAGGTGGAGAGACAGCAGTAGTTTAAATGCACTGCCAATCCAGGCACCTCTATAGTTTCAACACACACAGGGCATCATACCGGGGTTGTTGAAGGGGATGCAAAGACATGAGTTGTAGTCCTTAAACAAAACAGTTTTTATTTAAAGTAAGCTTACCAATAATATATATATATATATATATATATATATATATATATATATATATATATATATATATATATATATATATCAATTGAGACCTCACACGAGTTAAGGGAAGGGTCAACAGAAACTGAGAAGGCTGTACAAACTGACAGGTTTGTAGTTTTTGGGAGAGCAGCGATTGCACACTGCACAGTCTTGGGAAATCCAGAGATAGCTGACTCGACTGAAAAATAATGGATAGTAGCACTATCTCTACCAGAGCGGGGAGATTAATCAACAAGCAACAAATTGTAAAAAAAAAAAAAAAAAAAGTCTTAAAAAGCTACAACAAAAACTTGGATATTTGCAGGTGCCTGAATAATGCAAATCACAATGCTGTTACTGGTGTGATGTCTAAAAGCAGATTTTTTATTGTTGTCATGGAGGAGACTGTTTTACCGGCCTTGTAAAAGAGGTTTTACTGGCAGGAGAGTGGCAGAACACAAACTGTTTTATCTGTGGCATATAGGTGGAAGATGAGCTGTTTAGCCTGATAGGAAGCAGATAGCTGATAGAGTGGGGTGTAACAGGTGAGGTTTTACACACAGGATTGAGGCTGAACTGGTTTTACTGGCTAACACTTAACACTGACTGTTCATCTCGTGGAATCCACAGGCAGTTTTACCTGGGCAGCAGTGAGAAAACACAATCTTTTTTTCTGACAATGTGAAGACGAAATGTGAATGGCTGTTTCAAAGGTCATCAGATTAGCATAAGTAAGGGAGGAGCTTGACTGATAATTGACTAATCAAATGGTCCCACTTACCCCTATTATCTCGGCTGTCTCTGATCTCTGATCTTGGTCTCGGCTTACTCTGATCTTGATCTCGTCTGTCCTGATATCTGTCTCAGATCTTGGTCTCAGCTGTCTCTGATCTCGGTCTCGTCTGTCTCTGATTTTGGTCTCGGCTGTCTCTGATGTCTGACTCAGCTGTCTCTGATCTTGGTCTCGGCTTTCTCTGATCTCTGTCTTAGCTCTCTCTGATTCCTGTCTCATCGCTCTCTCTGATCTTGGTCTCGTCTGTCTCTGATTTTGGTCTCGGCTGTCTCTGATCTCTGACTCAGCTGTCTCTGATCTTGGTCTCTCTGTCTTAGCTCTCTCTGATTCCTGTCTCATCGCTCTCTCTGATCTTGGTCTCGTCTGTCTCTGATTTTGGTCTCGGCTGTCTCTGATCTCTGACTCAGCTGTCTCTGATCTTGGTCTCGGCTTTCTCTGATCTCTGTCTTAGCTCTCTCTGATCCCTGTCTCATCGCTCTCTCTGATCTCGGCTGTCTCTGATCTTGGTCTCGTCTGTCTCTGATTTTGGTCTTGGCTGTCTCTGATCTCTGACTCAGCTGTCTCTGATCTTGGTCTCTCTGTCTTAGCTCTCTCTGATTCCTGTCTCATCGCTCTCTCTGATCTTGGTCTCGTCTGTCTCTGATTTTGGTCTCGGCTGTCTCTGATCTCTGACTCAGCTGTCTCTGATCTTGGTCTCGGCTTTCTCTGATCTCTGTCTTAGCTCTCTCTGATCCCTGTCTCATCGCTCTCTCTGATCTCGGCTGTCTCTGATCTTGGTCTCGTCTGTCTATGATTTTGGTCTCGGCTGTCTCTGATCTCTGACTCAGCTGTCTCTGATCTTGGTCTCTCTGTCTTAGCTCTCTCTGATTCCTGTCTCATCGCTCTCTCTGATCTTGGTCTCGTCTGTCTCTGATTTTGGTCTCGGCTGTCTCTGATCTCTGACTCAGCTGTCTCTGATCTTGGTCTCGGCTTTCTCTGATCTCTGTCTTAGCTCTCTCTGATCCCTGTCTCATCGCTCTCTCTGATCTCGGCTGTCTCTGATCTTGGTCTCGTCTGTCTCTGATTTTGGTCTTGGCTGTCTCTGATCTCTGACTCAGCTGTCTCTGATCTTGGTCTCTCTGTCTTAGCTCTCTCTGATTCCTGTCTCATCGCTCTCTCTGATCTTGGTCTCGTCTGTCTCTGATTTTGGTCTCGGCTGTCTCTGATCTCTGACTCAGCTGTCTCTGATCTTGGTCTCGGCTTTCTCTGATCTCTGTCTTAGCTCTCTCTGATCCCTGTCTCATCACTCTCTCTGATCTCGGCTGTCTCTGATCTTGGTCTCGTCTGTCTCTGATTTTGGTCTCGGCTTTCTCTGATCTCTGTCTTAGCTCTCTTTCTGATCCCTGTCTCATCGCTCTCTCTGATCTCGGCTGTCTCAGATCTTGGTCTCGTCTGTCTCTGATCTTGGTCTCGTCTGTCTCTGATTTTGGTCTCGGCTGTCTCTGATCTCTGACTCAGCTGTCTCTGATCGAGGTCTCGGCTTTCTCTGATCTCTGTCTTAGCTCTCTCTGATCCCTGTCTCATCGCTCTCTCTGATCTCGGCTGTCTCTGATCTTGGTCTCGTCTGTCTATGATTTTGGTCTCGGCTGTCTCTGATCTCTGACTCAGCTGCCTCTGATCTTGGTCTCTCTGTCTTAGCTCTCTCTGATTCCTGTCTCATCGCTCTCTCTGATCTTGGTCTCGTCTGTCTCTGATTTTGGTCTCGGCTGTCTCTGATCTCTGACTCAGCTGTCTCTGATCTTGGTCTCGGCTTTCTCTGATCTCTGTCTTAGCTCTCTCTGATCCCTGTCTCATCGCTCTCTCTGATCTCGGCTGTCTCTGATCTTGGTCTCGTCTGTCTCTGATTTTGGTCTCGGCTGTCTCTGATCTCTGACTCAGCTGTCTCTGATCTTGGTCTCTCTGTCTTAGCTCTCTCTGATTCCTGTCTCATCGCTCTCTCTGATCTTGGTCTCGTCTGTCTCTGATTTTGGTCTCGGCTGTCTCTGATCTCTGACTCAGCTGTCTCTGATCTTGGTCTCGGCTTTCTCTGATCTCTGTCTTAGCTCTCTCTGATCCCTGTCTCATCGCTCTCTCTGATCTCGGCTGTCTCTGATCTTGGTCTCGTCTGTCTCTGATTTTGGTCTTGGCTGTCTCTGATCTCTGACTCAGCTGTCTCTGATCTTGGTCTCTCTGTCTTAGCTCTCTCTGATTCCTGTCTCATCGCTCTCTCTGATCTTGGTCTCGTCTGTCTCTGATTTTGGTCTCGGCTGTCTCTGATCTCTGACTCAGCTGTCTCTGATCTTGGTCTCGGCTTTCTCTGATCTCTGTCTTAGCTCTCTCTGATCCCTGTCTCATCACTCTCTCTGATCTCGGCTGTCTCTGATCTTGGTCTCGTCTGTCTCTGATTTTGGTCTCGGCTTTCTCTGATCTCTGTCTTAGCTCTCTTTCTGATCCCTGTCTCATCGCTCTCTCTGATCTCGGCTGTCTCAGATCTTGGTCTCGTCTGTCTCTGATCTTGGTCTCGTCTGTCTCTGATTTTGGTCTCGGCTGTCTCTGATCTCTGACTCAGCTGTCTCTGATCGAGGTCTCGGCTTTCTCTGATCTCTGTCTTAGCTCTCTCTGATCCCTGTCTCATCGCTCTCTCTGATCTCGGCTGTCTCTGATCTTGGTCTCGTCTGTCTATGATTTTGGTCTCGGCTGTCTCTGATCTCTGACTCAGCTGCCTCTGATCTTGGTCTCTCTGTCTTAGCTCTCTCTGATTCCTGTCTCATCGCTCTCTCTGATCTTGGTCTCGTCTGTCTCTGATTTTGGTCTCGGCTGTCTCTGATCTCTGACTCAGCTGTCTCTGATCTTGGTCTCGGCTTTCTCTGATCTCTGTCTTAGCTCTCTCTGATCCCTGTCTCATCGCTCTCTCTGATCTCGGCTGTCTCTGATCTTGGTCTCGTCTGTCTCTGATTTTGGTCTCGGCTGTCTCTGATCTTGGTCTTGGCTTTCTCTGATCTCTGTCTTAGCTCTCTCTGATCCCTGTCTCATCGCTCTCTCTGATCTCGGCTGTCTCTGATCTTGGTCTCGTCTGTCTCTGATCTTGGTCTCGTCTGTCTCTGATTTTGGTCTCGGCTGTCTCTGATCTCTGACTCAGCTGTCTCTGATCTAGGTCTCGGCTTTCTCTGATCTCTGTCTTAGCTCTCTCTGATCCCTGTCTCATCGCTCTCTCTGATCTCGGCTGTCTCTGATCTTGGTCTCGTCTGTCTATGATTTTGGTCTCGGCTGTCTCTGATCTCTGACTCAGCTGCCTCTGATCTTGGTCTCGCTGTCTTAGCTCTCTCTGATTCCTGTCTCATCGCTCTCTCTGATCTTGGTCTCGTCTGTCTCTGATTTTGGTCTCGGCTGTCTCTGATCTCTGACTCAGCTGTCTCTGATCTTGGTCTCGGCTTTCTCTGATCTCTGTCTTAGCTCTCTCTGATCCCTGTCTCACCGCTCTCTCTGATCTCGGCTGTCTCTGATCTTGGTCTCGTCTGTCTCTGATTTTGGTCTCGGCTGTCTCTGATCTCTGACTCAGCTGCCTCTAATCTAGGTCTCGGCTTTCTCTGATCTCTGTCTTAGCTCTCTTTCTGATCCCTGTCTCATCGCTCTCTCTGATCTTAGCTGTCTCTGATTTCTGTCTCAGCTGTCTCTGATCTTGGTCTCGTCTGTCTCAGATCTTGGTCTCGGCTGTCTCTGATTTCTGTCTCAGCTGTCTCTGATCTTGGTCTCGTCTGTCTCAGATCTTGGTCTCGGCTGTCTCTGATGTCTGACTCAGCTGTCTCTGATCTTGGTCTTGGCTTTCTCTGATCTCTGTCTTAGCTCTCTCTGATCCCTGTCTCATCGCTCTCTCTGATCTCGGCTGTCTCTGATCTTGGTCTCGTCTGTCTCTGATTTTGGTCTCGGCTGTCTCTGATCTCTGACTCAGCTGTCTCTGATCTTGGTCTCGGTGTCTCTGATCTAAGCTTTCTCTGATCCCAATCTTGGCTGTCTCTTATCTTCCTCTGACCACTGAACACAAGGCATTGAACAAAAGGTACTCTGGAGGTATATAACATGAAGTTGCAGAGTTTAATGGTTATTCCAATGGTTTCAACTCAGAACACACAGTTTTAACAACTGGAAGTAGCTGGAACACAAGTGTTTTACCAATGGTGTAGAAAAGCATTGGGAGTGGTTTTACTTGTGGCATGAAAACAATGAAATAATGGTTTTACTGGCAATGGAGATTCTAATGTTCTGAGAGCTTTTACTGTCAACATGGAGGAAGAAACACTGGCACATGATTGGTTGTACCAATGGTTTGGATGCAGAACAGAAACAGCCTTACTAGCAGGAAGACAGTGTTTTCAGCACTGAGTAGGTAGCAAGCAAGTAGTGTGCACCAAAACAAAGGAATTTCAAATTGCTTGCTGTTCTGCTAAAAAAATGCTGCGTTGATTAAGTTGAAAGTCATTTGCTGAATAGCCCTGTTTAAACAACAAACTCAGAAACGTGCTGCATGTTTAATGAAACTTAAATGTTTTGAGGGAACAATTATCACAGAACAGCGTTCTCTTCCACCATACCTTTGTTTTTGAACTAAGATCAATTACATAAATGTAGCAATGTTGGTAAAAGAAAGATGAATTATACTCGTTGACTTCAAGGAGCACCCAGCACTTCTCATCATTCATGCTGCATTACCTGGTTGAGAGCCAGAATGAATTTGTCTAGTGTTAGTTTTGGCTCCGCCCTGCCACTGGAGTCTCTGCTGTGCAGGAATCAACAAAGACACACGAACACTCACACCTCATCCTTCTGCCGCTCTGAGTGTGTGTGTGGGCTCCATCTGCCATGCTCTCATCACCAACCGGTCTGCTCTGCGCCACTGTATTCCCAGCTAAACACGTGCTAAAGCAAGCAGAGCAGAACAGAAATCGACACTCACCACACAACAGCGTTTCAGACATTGCACTGAGATTACTCCAAAATCAAGGGAGGCGTACTATGAGAAAACCATGAGAAACCTTGTTTTCTTCCATGAGAAAACAATCCACCTTATAATCTAGTCTCCTTAAAATCTTTTTCTTCGAGCAGTTTTTGAAAGCTGAACTGATGTAACCTTCAATGTCTCTAATGTTCTGTGTTGTGTCCCAGGATGTTTTCTTAGTTAACAGCATGTGAAAAGCTTGTTTGGGCCATGCAGGTTGCATCTAAAGGGAAGTACATCTGCCTCCTTGCCTCATAAAGAAATAACTGACTAAATTAATATAAATGCATTTGTTGTTACAGTTGATAAGAATACATGTCTGTCTTGTGTCAGTCTAGGCTTTTGCTAATCTTGAGTGTCTCTTATCTCTGTCTTATCTAGGCTGCTTGTAATCTCAGTCTCAGCTATTTCTGATCTTAGTCTCATCTGGGCGGTGTCTGATCTTGGTGGCGTCTAGGCTGTCTCTGATTTTGGGTGTATCTGATTTCTGTCTCGTTTCGGCTGTCTCTGCTCTCTGTCCCATCTTGGTTGTCTCTGATCTAGGTCTCACCTTTCTCTGATCTCAGTCTTGTCTCAGCTGTCTCTGTTCTCAGTCTAGTGACAGCTGTCTATAATCTTAGTCAACTCTCGGCTGTCTCTGATCTCAGTCTTTTTTTAGTTCTCTCTGATCTCACTCTCGTCTCAGCTGTCTCTAATCTTAGTTTCATCTCAGCTGTCTCTGATCTCACTCTCGTCTCAGCTGTCTCTAATCTCACTCTAGTCTCAGCTGTCTTTAATCTTAGTTTCGTCTCAGCTGTCTCTGATCTCACTCTCGTCTCAGCTGTCTTTAATCTTAGTTTCGTCTCAGCTGTCTCTGATCTCACTCTCGTCTCAGCTGTCTCTAATCTCACTCTAGTCTCAGCTGTCTTTAATCTTAGTTTTGTCTCAGCTGTCTCTGATCTCACTCTCGTCTCAGCTGTCTCTAATCTTAGTATCGTCTCAGCTGTCTCTGATCTCACTCTTGCCTCCACTGTCTCTGATCTCTGTTTTGGCCTTCACTGATCTCAGTCTCAGTTGTTTCTTAGTTTTAACTTTCTATAATCTCTGACTCGGTTGTTTCTATTCTCAGTTTTAGCTTTCTTTAATCATGACCTCGGCTGTCTTTAATCTCAGTCTTATCTCAGCTGTCTCTGATCTCACTCTCATCTCTGCTCTCACTTAACTCAGTCTCAGTTTTAGTTTTTGTAATCTCAGTCTGAACTCATTCTTGTCTCTGCTGTTTCTGTTCTCAGTTCTTGCTGTCTTTAATCTCATTCTTGTCTTGTCTGTCTCTGATCTCAGAGTCAGCTGTGTCTAATCTCAATCTAGGCTGTCTCTGATCTCAGTCTTGTCTTGGCTGTCTCTGATCTGAGTCTCGTCTGTTGAGGTCAGAGACTGCCAATGCGAGACAGATGAGACTAAGATCAGTTTCCTTTTGGCCGTCTCTGATCCCAATCTCAGTTCATCTGTCTCTGATCTCAGTCTCATTTTGACTGTCTCTGATCTCAGTCTTATCTCGGCTGTCTTTGATCTCAGTCTCCTGTTGCATGTCTCTGATCTCAGTCTCATTTCAGCTGTCTCTGTTCTCAGTCTAGTGACAGCTGTCTATAATCTTAGTCTCATCTCGGCTGTCTCTGATCTCAGTCTTTTTTTAGTTCTCTCTGATCTCACTCTCGTCTCAGCTGTCTCTAATCTTAGTTTCATCTCAGCTGTCTCTGATCTCACTCTCGTCTCAGCTGTCTCTAATCTCACTCTAGTCTCAGCTGTCTTTAATCTTAGTTTCGTCTCAGCTGTCTCTGATCTCACTCTCGTCTCAGCTGTCTCTAATCTCACTCTAGTCTCAGCTGTCTTTAATCTTAGTTTCGTCTCAGCTGTCTCTGATCTCACTCTCGTCTCAGCTGTCTCTAATCTCACTCTAGTCTCAGCTGTCTTTAATCTTAGTTTTGTCTCAGCTGTCTCTGATCTCACTCTCGTCTCAGCTGTCTCTAATCTTAGTATCGTCTCAGCTGTCTCTGATCTCACTCTTGCCTCCACTGTCTCTGATCTCTGTTTTGGCCTTCACTGATCTCAGTCTCAGTTGTTTCTTAGTTTTAACTTTCTATAATCTCTGACTCGGTTGTTTCTATTCTCAGTTTTAGCTTTCTTTAATCATGACCTCGGCTGTCTTTAATCTCAGTCTTATCTCAGCTGTCTCTGATCTCACTCTCATCTCTGCTCTCACTTAACTCAGTCTCAGTTTTAGTTTTTGTAATCTCAGTCTGAACTCATTCTTGTCTCTGCCGTTTCTGTTCTCAGTTCTTGCTGTCTTTAATCTCATTCTTGTCTTGTCTGTCTCTGATCTCAGAGTCAGCTGTGTCTAATCTCAATCTAGGCTGTCTCTGATCTCAGTCTTGTCTTGGCTGTCTCTGATCTGAGTCTCGTCTGTTGAGGTCAGAGACTGCCAATGCAAGACAGATGAGACTAAGATCAGTTTCCTTTTGGCCGTCTCTGATCCCAATCTCAGTTCATCTGTCTCTGATCTCAGTCTCATTTTGACTGTCTCTGATCTCAGTCTTATCTCAGCTGTCTCTGATCTCAGCCTTGTTTTGGCTGTCTCTGATCTCAGTCTTATCTCGGCTGTCTTTGATCTCAGTCTCCTGTTGCCTGTCTCTGATCTCAGTCTCATCTTGCATGTCTCTGATCTCAGTCTCATGTTGCCTGTCTCTGATCTCAGTCTCATCTTGCATGTCTCTGATCTCAGTATTGTGTTGACTTTCTCTGATCTCGTCTCGGCTGTCTTTGATCTCAGTCTCATTTCAGCTGTCTCTGATCTCAGTTTCGTTTTGGCTGTCTCTGATCTCAGTCTGGTCTCAGCTGTCTCTGATCTCAGTCTCAGCTCGGTTGTCTCTGATCTGAGACTTGTCTCTGCTGTCTCTGATCTCAGTATCATCTCAGCTGTCTCTGATCTCAGTCTCGTGTTGGCTGTCTCTGATCTCAGTCTCATCTCGCATTTCTCTGATTTCAGTCTTGTGTTGGTTGTCTCTAATCTCAGTCTCGTTTTGACTGTCTCTGATCTCAGTTTTGTTTTGGCTGTCTCTGATCTCAGTCTAGTCTCAGTTGTCTCTGGTCTGAGTCTTGTCTCGGCTGTCTCTGATCTCAGTCTCATCTCAGATGTCTCTCAGGTGTTGTGGAGTTTTTTTGTCCAGGACTGAAAAGCAAAATGCAGGTATGTCATCAAATAAAACAAGATATTTCCTACTTCTCTTCAAAGGAACACAACAAAATTGTAAAAATATGCGACAGGCCAAAGTTATTCATCTTCTCATCTACAAATGCATACTGTCAGGTAGAGGTGTCTGCAGGGCATGTTTTTCATTCCGGCTGTCAAAATTCACACAAAGAACAGATGATGTGCGATTTGCAAGGGATTTCATGTTAAGTCAGTAGTCACACTTTAGTTTACATGTTAACATGAAGAAAATATTGCAGTTTTCAGTGGTGTGGATAATGCAGTTTCATGTTAAATGCAAGAAAATTACATTTTTGTGCTTGCTCCAGTAAGCTCTGAATAGCCTGTTTGGTACCCGTCACTGAGTTTGTAACTGCCCTATTTCCCCATGAAGTAGGTCATTATCTGCTAAATTTTGCGTCCTCCTCATGCTAATTTTAAAGTGAATATTACATCACTATCCACATCCCCACAGGGCTCTGAAATTGATGTGCAATTGTCACATATCCACAAGTCTACTGCAGAAACTCTCCAGGACCAGTGCGTGGGATTGGCACTGGTTGAAGTGTAACGGGTCAGGATTGAAAGGGAAGGTTAGTGTGTGTTTGAGTGGGCTGTGAATTCCTCTCCATCCCTCGTTCACTTTCTCTGGCAATTATACTCACTCATGGAAAGGTTAAAACATAGAGAGCCCATCTGTTTGAGCGTTAGACACACTGCACCAATGAACAAGGGCCAAAGAATCTGTTCAATGCATGGCTGTGCTCGGAACACTTTCATTTAACAATGCAATTTGAAACAATACTGGCAAAGCCCTCGTAATGAGATGATATGAAAACTCTGCAGATTCACTCTTCTCTTCACTGTTTGTGCTAGTTTTTGACTGCCAGAGCAAATACCTAAGAGCACAAATAAATATTTTATTCCTACTTTCAGACAAACACTGATATAAAAAAGGTTTAGATACATGCAAAGATGTATATTCATTTAGAATTAATTGAGCTGTTAAAGCTGTTTCTTTCCTGAGACCAGCACCCATTATAACTGACACTTTTAATTTATTATTTAACCCAATCAAAATCCTGTTTTACATGATGTTGGATGTTGGTTTTTCAGCTTTTGTCATGAAAGTTCATGTCATATACACCAAAAAATTTTTTTTTTTATTTAATTTTTAATGTTGGTATATTGTTTGATAGGTATTTCAGTTAATACATTAACAGATAATCTTTTTTTTTTTTACTTTCTGTTATGCAAAGCCATCAGAACATGAAACATTTTTACGCCTGATTTACTCTGCCTCCATGTTCGTGAGAAATACGTTGCGTTTGCATCACGGCAGCAGATCTACGAAGATCTCACGGCAGCAGATCTACGAAGATCTCACGGCAGCAGATCTACGAAGATCTCACGGCAGCAGATCTACGAAGATCTCACGGCAGCAGATCTACGAAGATCTCACGGCAGCAGATCTATGAAGATCTCACGGCAGCAGATCTACGAAGATCTCACGGCAGCAGATCTACGAAGATCTCACGGCAGCAGATCTACGAAGATCTCACGGCAGCAGATCTACGAAGATCTCACGGCAGCAGATCTACGAAGATCTCACAGCAGCAGATCTACGAAGATCTCACGGCAGCAGATCTACGAAGATCTCACGGCAGCAGATCTACGAAGATCTCACGGCAGCAGATCTACGAAGATCTCACGGCAGCAGATCTACGAAGATCTCACGGCAGCAGATCTTCGAAGATCTCACGGCAGCAGATCTACGAAGGTCTCACGGCAGCAGATTTACGAAGATCTCACGGCAGCAGATCTACGAAGATCTCACGGCAGCAGATCTACGAAGATCTCACGGCAGCAGATCTACGAAGATCTCACGGCAGCAGATTTACGAAGATCTCACGGCAGCAAATCTACGAAGATCTCACGGCAGCAGATCTACAAAGATCTCACGGCAGCAGATCTACGAAGATCTCACGGCAGCAGATCTACGAAGATCTCACGGCAGCAGATCTACGAAGATCTCACGGCAGCAGATTTACGAAGATCTCACGGCAGCAGATCTACGAAGATCTCACGGCAGCAGATCTACGAAGATCTCACGGCAGCAGATTTACGAAGATCTCACGGCAGCAGATCTACGAAGATCTCACGGCAGCAGATCTACGAAGATCTCACGGCAGCAGATCTACGAAGATCTCACGGCAGCAGATTTACGAAGATCTCACGGCAGCAAATCTACGAAGATCTCACGGCAGCAGATCTACGAAGATCTCACGGCAGCAGATCTACGAAGATCTCACGGCAGCAGATCTACGAAGATATCACGGCAGCAGATTTACGAAGATCTCACGGCAGCAGATCTACGAAGATCTCACGGCAGCAGATTTACGAAGATCTCACGGCAGCAGATCTACGAAGATCTCACGGCAGCAGATCTACGAAGATCTCACGGCAGCAGATCTACGAAGATCTCACGGCAGCAGATCTACGAAGATCTCACGGCAGCAGATTTACGAAGATCTCACGGCAGCAGATCTACGAAGATCTCACGGCAGCAGATCTACGAAGATCTCACGGCAGCAGATTTACGAAGATCTCACGGCAGCAGATCTACGAAGATCTCATGGCAGCAGATCTACGAAGATCTCACGGCAGCAGATTTACGAAGATCTCACGGCAGCAGATCTACGAAGATCTCACGGCAGCAGATCTACGAAGATCTCACGGCAGCAGATCTACGAAGATCTCACGGCAGCAGATTTACGAAGATCTCACGGCAGCAGATCTACGAAGATCTCACGGCAGCAGATCTACGAAGATCTCACGGCAGCAGATTTACGAAGATCTCACGGCAGCAGATCTACGAAGATCTCACGGCAGCAGATCTACGAAGATCTCACGGCAGCAGATTTACGAAGATCTCACGGCAGCAGATCTACGAAGATCTCATGGCAGCAGATCTACGAAGATCTCACGGCAGCAGATTTACGAAGATATCACGGCAGCAGATCTACGAAGATCTCACGGCAGCAGATCTCTTTTGCTTTCTCTCAGCACACGTTTTCAGCCCATGCGTCGACGAAGTGATAATCAATGTGTAAAGTGACTTTATGTGCAATGTGTAAACATTTTTTTTATTAAACATGGATTTGGTTAAAGCTTTAACAATATTAATAATTTTTTAATATTTATTTAAAATCGTATTCTTCATTCATTACTTTTTATAGCATATGTTGATGTAAAAGCCTAATGAGACAAATAAAATAAACATTTTCCCATAAAATACAATTAAAATGCAATTGCTCAAAAAACTCATTGCTCATTGTTCAAAAAAGATGTCAATCTTCTCAATAGACTGTAGATAAAATAAAAAACAATTAACATTATTCACCAATGTCTGTACCTAAAAAAACTAAATCTGTTCGAACTTTTATGTAAAGTTAATTTCGAAATTACCAGATGTTCTCATTAAAAGATAAAAACAAGATTTGTGTTCAGCTCAAAAGTCTTTATAAAGTGTTTTGTGTGTCGTGCATCGTCATTTGCTCAAATGTTCTCATTTTTTTTGCCATTTTTGTAGTCCATCAGTGAGTTAAAAATTATAGCCGGTGCCTAAACAAACGAGGCACTCATGGTAATGCATCTGGAACGCATGCACACTCTGTGTAATATCTTTTATCCGTAAATATGCATACTGAAAAAAACTGCACCATACACGCAACGCAAACAGAAACAGGCTACGTTCAGACTTCAGGTCGTTATGCTCAATTCCAATTTTTTATGAGTTTGTGAGGTTTTTTTTTGTGGGTACTCGATCACATTAACACAACTTGCATCTGTCCTTTGTATGAACACATTCCTGCAAATGACGTAAAAGTCGGATAAATTCTGTTAAGGCTGTTAAGACTGAGATCACATTGCAAAAAAAAATTGGATATTTATCGAATTCAGCACCTTATGTGAACGCGACCTGCTTCGGATTTGAAAAAATCTGAGAAGAGCTGTTCAGACTGTCCTGAAAATATCAGATACAGGTCACACACTGGCAAAAAAAAAAAAAGACAAAATTGAGTCTGATATTGAAAAGAATTCCGTCTGTGAAAGGAATAATTTGAACAAATTTTGAAATAGGATCAATCACAATGCATTTTTATGATGCTTTTTATGGGGGAGAATAGAATTGCAGCATAAAGATCATTTAAAGCCATTTTCAGACCTAGAATTGGAAAACGTTTGAAATGTTCCAGAATGGATGAAATTGTTCATTCACTCGCTTTTCCAAGAGGCAAACTCCACCCTCTGCCATTCCTCGTTTCCCTCATGTGACTACTCTGCTAAGCTACTTCATGTTTGGTGCATATGGGATCAAATTAGCTTCTTATTTGTTATGACTGATTGAAAAATTATACATGCACGTTTCG
>UELW01000955.1:476220-547661 GCA_900490495.1 Danionella dracula
TTGATGCTCCTGTTGAATATCAAAACCCTGACTCAGTCTTTGTTCAGCTGACAAATGGACTACAATTGATCAGGAGCTCAATGCTAAGAGGAGCATCAGTCCTGAGAGGAGGCTTTTCTTTCGTCCTTCCCAGGCTTTCGGAGCTGGGAAGGTCATGCGGAGAGAAGCCTCGCTCAGAATGTGACTATTGTCCTCAATAAATTATTGGAGAGCAGAACTCTGGACCAAAACATCCTTAAAGGAAGGGTGTAGGTGATTTTTGGGGTTAGTGTTTCCATTTTGGTGCTTAAACCAGAGCAGAGCTGTTTTACTCTCATAATACTATCATACATGGGTGTCGCTAGACCAATTTTACAAAGCCTTGTGCTTGTGACACGTTTTTAATTTCAACATGGTGGTAACGTTTAGTTCTGACAGGGACGGCAGAAGAGTAGACTCCTGAAATGGTTCACCACTTGTTCAGATGGAGCGATTAGACTCTAATGGTCTGTTCTCGATGTCTGAGTGATCATTTTCACTGCTTCTCTTCTGTGCAGAGGTTACCGCTCAGCGACTGCCTTCAAATGTCACACTCTCCTCATTAAAGGCCTTTCTGCAGAGCTAACAGAATCTTTGAATCTTTTTATTACAGTCTCTACAGTTCTAATGTCTTACTGGAGATGTTAGGGATGTGTGCTCTTGGATCTTGAATCTTATTACTGCTTCGGGAGAAGTGAACAGCAGAGATTTACTTTGCTGGGGAATGTAGATGCAGCGCTTCAATGACTAATGTAAAGTCCAAGAGTCACTAACAAGCTTGATTAACACTTTAGCCATGCTGTACATTCTTCTCGTTTACTTCAGATGTTTTTGTTTTGTGACTTCTCTCAGGAACAGAACACAGATTCACAGGTTCGTTGAATAAAAGCTGAATGGCCTCTTGAGGGTACTCGGCTGTCCTTGATATCCAGAAGAACCGCAAAGACAAGGAACCATATTTAAACGTGATTATCATCACAGTGCAATATAACTTTTGAGTAATTAGCTCTTTATGAGGGTAGTAAAGCATAGCAGTGATGTAACAGCTAGAGCGTTCATCAACTTCACTCCTTCTGGGCAGGGTGAAGAACCTCACTGGTTACCTTAGACTCTTCAGCTCATTGAAGCTTAGCTACTCAGTACAGTGCCGCTCCACCACACAGTTATGGGAGGTGTAGACTCCAAAGTAAAATAGGAAGAGGATTAGAGCAAGAAGGGAAGCTACGCTCTTACAAGGTGTATAGATTTACATTAGACAAGCCTCAATGGGGGGTTGGGGGGCGGGGGCTCCGTGGCAAAGTGCATGCTTTGCATGTATGAGGTCCTGGGATCAATTCTCAGCATCTGGCATTGGTAATTTCCCTTTCTATATGTCGCTTTCTATATGTCGTTCATTCGACAAGCAATCATTCTTTTGTTAGGAACGCCGGCAAACACAAGGAGTGAGTTTAAATTTATTGGCAAAAAAGACAAATGTTGTTAAGACCATGTTCACCAGACAGCATGCTTTTATTTAAAAAAAATACCAATCTCTAGATATAAATCATCCCAGTGGTAGCAATGAACAATCTAAATGACTTCGCTTCAACACTGACACCCTGAAAACTAAATCTTCCTTTAATACGAGATTTATGTAAGCTCTAATTCGGTGTTGTGATATGATGCAATATATCAGGTTAAAGTTAAATCAAGCTCAACGTTGATTGAAACGGAGTCCAAAATCGCATGCATAGTCTGGAACTTGCAGTTTCTCTCTGCTAAATGTGATCCCATTCAAGTGAATGGATTTTTTTTTATCATTTGACCGAAAAAGCGTTCCACTATGGCCATCGTTAGATTGTAAGCAGATACCCAGGTTAAAACTGCTCATATTTACAGCTTAAATAAAATATCACTTGAGTACAGGCTTCAAGAAGTTTTTAGGACAACTGTAACTTTTGTCAAAAAATGTGTTACGTCAAGAAGAAGACATCATTGCACTAATGTTGCACTTTTTTCCTGCTCTGAACACATTTTGAGATATTCTGAATATAAGCCTTGAAGCCTGTGCCTATTAACATGTCACCCTGATTTCTACACATTAAAAGCGTCAAAAACACTATGAAGTGTCTCCATCTGCCATTTGGGGGGATGCAAATATTATTTTCTGACAAAATAAGCTTAAACCCACATTATTGTCTCCTCGTCTTCTCTGTCAGAAAGCTTGTGCTCACTACATCATGCTTTATGGCAAAGCCGTGTTTTGTGTGGGATTTTATTTGTCAGAAGTTTGGTGTGTGCTCCTAATATAATCGTAAGGTTTTGTGGCCTACCTTGTGGACTAAAAATTAGGATTTACGTGGCTTGGGCTGTTCAACACTGGTCTTAACTGTGTCCCCCAATCATGTAGAGAACTATGCAAGTTTACGATCTCCTCCCACTCCAGAGTTTGTCAGCATAATTGCCCCTAAAGAAATTCTGTCCTCCAGGTTCAACTTGACAGCCACTCCAAAAAACAAATGCCTCAGAAGGAGCTTAATTTATAAAGGGTGAGGTTCCAGGAACAAAGTTCTAAATAATTTTTCCAATTTTAGCAAAGACCTTGCTAACAAAAACTGTGTACGAATCAGAGATAGCCAAATCTGGTCCTGGAGGTTCGGAGCCCTGCAGATTTGCTGGTTTAGCCATCTTGAAACACTACTGTAGCGCTAATTAGGGGCCTTTTGGCTTGTCCAAAACTAGAGAAGTTGGCATGCTGAAGCAGTCAGCATGCAAACACAGTTCGGGACCTCCAGAACGGAATTTTGTGATCCCTGGTCAATACGCTAAATGGCTTTTGTTTAAGGCTTCAAAGAAATTGACTGAAAGGTGGCGTCTGAAGCAATTTTTTTCATGCATTTTACATGTTGTCATTTCCCATCCTTAAAGCAGTGAGCACCCTATTATTGTATCAGGTAAACATTTGAATTCCTCTCTTAATCTGAAATGTGGTACACTTATCTTCTGGATGAACTATCTCATAAAATCGAGATACATTCTACGAGGATTGACTGGCTGAAAAAAGAATACAAACACCTTTGAAGAGGATGATGCAGACAAAAGCTGAATGTGGCTAAATGCGGGGTTTCAGGGGCTTTTGCTGACTGAGGATCAGAGCTGTTTTATGATAAAACACAGACTGGATTCACTGGAGGCGCATTAGCTCATGGCTAATCCTCAGAGTATGTGTTTGGGCCAGGGGACCAGGCGGAGGAGAGGATTTCACTCTGAGGGTGGATACGCTCTCAAAGAAGACCCATTTGCTCTTAGGCCTCTCTTCGTCTCTACTGCTCTGGCTCTCTCTCTTTCTCTCCCCTGTTGAAAAGAAATTTGCACCTTTGTATTTGAGCATGTTGCATGGAATCTGCTCTAAAAATAAACAGCTCAATTTTTTTTAAATGCAGGGGGTTTGGGGGGGGGGTGCAAGACAAAACATGATGAATGAAGTGCACACACTTTAATAATAAAAATACAAAAAACATTTATTGACAGCCTTCAACAGGAACAACTTGTTGGGAGTCTGATGAAATACTATGGAAAACGGTGACCAGACAAGGAAGTGATGGAGAAACTATCTAAATAGTACATCTCAGGGGACAGGCCATGGGGGAAATTCTCTTCTTTTAATTGAGAAATATGCTAAGTCATTATAAAGTTTTTCTTGTGAAGGAGCTTTCCCACAGCCAACACGAAGTTTTCTCTGCTTCCTCTCTAATTATGCAGTTAGTCTCCTTCCTTTTAGTTATAAGTACTGCAAAGCCTTTGAGTACAGAGCACACTAACTTGTGGAAACCCTCTGCATCCCAACTCAATTGGGAACCACCCATTTTGGCAACTCTGTGGCAAGGTCATGATACTTTTGAGTTGAGGTCTGACACAAAGATGATGACCTGATGGAAGACTAAGACTATGAAAAACGGTGACCAGACAAGGAAATGATAGAGAAGCGATGTAAATAGTGCATTGAGGAAAATGTATATATAACTACATTTCAGGTGAGAGGGAATTTCTTAATGTGGAATGACTTTCATTTAAGGAATATTCAGAGTGATTAATAAGTTCCTACATGTTCTACTTGTGAAGGAGAAAATTTGGATAGTCTCTGACACGCTCTGGTTGGTGGTTCAGAAGTTATCAGAAGTTAAATTTTCACTCCCTCATGTTCAGTGTTTACCGACATCATCGTTTTGCCACCAAAACAAAAAACACATAATGATTACGAATGGCATAAGTGGTGATGCAATAACTGTCCCTAGTTAAAAACCTTTTGATTGTCAGACTCTGGGTCTCAAGCCCTGTCCACCAAATCTGACGCATAGCTTTACAAAGAATCATGTGTTTATGTTTGATTCGATGTCTGCCACAGAGACCCTGTCAACTGAGAACAGGGTCAATGCTCTGGGATTCTTTGAGTCTGACGAAATCATATGGAAACAGTGACCAGACAAGGAAGTGATGGAAAAGAAAATAGTGCATGGTAGGAGATGTAGTTTTAACTCAGATGGGAGAATTTCTCAAGGTGCGGTGACTTTCAGTTGAGGAATATTCAGAGTGATTGGTAAGTTATTTCATGCTTTACTTGTGAAGGAGATCAATGAAAAGGTTTGCTGAGTCTTTGCTGACTAATATTTGCATGCACATATCCCTGGATTATGTCTTGGCTACTTTCCACTGAAAGTTGGGCGCCCTTCAACTCAAACTTCTCTGTACGACACTAAAGATCAAACACACCTAGCACGCTATTGTGGCCTGTCATGATGGGGTCAGAACGGATATCAGACATGCTGACGCCGACAGACCCAGGAGAAATATAAAATCTGCTCTGTTTAAAAACACTCAGCCACTTCTTCTCTTAGATAACCTCATCATCTATAATTTACTGACCCAGATCTCTCATAACACCTCCCCCCTACCCCCTTTAAAGACACAGCTCATCCAAAAATGAAAATATTTACTCTCATCCTAATGGTCTTCTGCTGTGGAGCATGAAACATTTATCGATCTCTGATCGTTCCCATATATTGAGGGGCAGAAAAGCTCACTTTATTAACAGAAAAATCTTACTTTGTGTGGATAAAAACTCATTGGAATGTGGGTTTATGCTAAGAAAAAGTGTCTACTCCAATAAATTAACATTGCCATTATTACTCTTCAAGATAAATACAAATTTGCAAAGTTTAATAATTTAGAGGTCATTAGTTATATTTACTTATGATGCGGGTGTGCTGTGCCTCCTCTCCTATGACAATTAATCTCTTTATTTTTTAGCAGAATAATGATAAGGTTCTCCTGGAAAGAGAAAACAACATAGCGCTAATGGCTTTATGTGTCAATGTTCCACCCTGTGCAAAAACAAAATAAATAAACAAATAAATAAAAAGACTCAGTTTTGTGGTTAGCTGCAGAGCTTCTGTGCTTATTGGAAAATTATTGGATGTCTCATTTGCCATAAAATATATATTTAAAATAGGCTAATCTTTATTAGTCCCTTTGGATAACTTATTCAGGGAAAGTTTCCAGCAAAATACAATATTTTTTAGTTTTAGAGTGTAATGGAATAAAAGAGAGTTTTGAGTGTGTTGGGGCAACACTTGGGCAGGTTCCTCTGGTTCCTGATGAGGGTTTGCAGATGGTGACTGGGATTGACCATAATAACCAGTGTTTTGTCCTCTACAACACCATTTCCAAAGAGTCCAGCTTCATGACGACCGCAGAGGTGAACTAGGCAAACCTTAAACAGAGGGGGAAGGTAGAGATTTACATTTTCTCACACTACTGTAATTGAGCGTTTTTAAATGCATTTTTCCTTAATTAAATTTTTAAAATGTGTTTTTATTTTTAACATGAGTAGGAGTAAAGTATTTAATTATTTTTTAAATCATATTCTTTGCTTGTTTAAAAATGTATAATACAACATACTTTATTTTTTTTAAAGAAAGTGATAACAGGGAATTTTTAATAACTTTTTAATGAGCATTAAAAAAAAACCCTTCTGACCAACTCCTGAACACTGGTTGACATCATTATTTGCATAAGTAACATGTGGCGAGAATGTCGCTTTTTTTCTATAAGGATACAATATTATATTGTAAACTTGAAAAGAGCCAGAACAATCACATCTGAAGTTGGCCAGGAGACCTAGCTAGTCGCTTGTCACAAGATTTAAATAAAAAAAGTTGCTAGGAGACCTGAAAAGGTGTTAAGTCGAGTAACAACGTCGAGAAGTTGGTGTGTTCAGTCAAGGTGTACCAAAATAAAGACTGGAGCCCTGCAGGAGTTGAGTTTGAGAACCCTGGTGTAAAAGTACCTGAAGGGGCCCAAACACACGTCAACCAAACGTCAATGATGAAAGGTGGGGTCTATTATTTACTGAGAAAATGACTTACAACAACACAACAACAACAAAATGACCATGCGCTATGCCACTCGCAGAATAGTTTTTCATGTGATCTTAACAGGGATTTTTCTTAGTGTAATACTTACATTTTTACAATGAAACTGGGCTAGGGAGTAGAATACAACATGATAAATAGCTAAATTAGATAAATAGCTAAATAAACCATTAGTCATGGTTAAATCCAGACTAACAACGCATTGATTTAAATGTGCGTTTACTGACTGAGCACTGATATCAGAACTGTGCTGTCCTTATTGTAGCGGTCTGCTTATTTGAACTATTATTATTATTGTAACATCAAAAATAAGCATAACCTTATTTACACATTACATGTATTAAAGTGAGAAACAAAATTATCAAATATAATATTAAATACAAAAACTGAAATGTTTGAAGGAAGTGTGTGAGGTACATCAAACGGAAGAGGAAGATAAAAAGGAAGTGATCGATCAGAGGAAGTCAGTCAATCGATGCGTGTCAACCTGGAAGTGTCAGAGCGAGAGAGCCTTGCTGGAAGTAAGTGAAAGTGAGCAGTTGGTCAGATATGGAGTGACCTATATCTGGAATTTGTCCTCTGCATGTAGCCCACCCCAGTGTACACACACACACACACAGCAGTGAACAAACACACCGTGAGCACTCACCCGGAGCAGTGGCAGCATGGCTGCGGGGCCCGGGGAGCAGTAGGGGACCTGGAGCTCGCTCGAGGGCTCCACAGCTGTGGTTGATGAAGATGGAGAGCAAGTGTTTCATCACTCACTCCACCTTCAACTCGATGGATCTAGGGATCGAACCGGCAACCTTCTGATCACAAGTCCATCTCTGGATCACCGGACAACAACTGCCCTAAGTAGAGAGAGAGAATGAGTGCATGTGTTGTTGATCAGTGGGCGGCGTCGGGATTAATTCCCCAAACAGTGGGGAATACATGTAGTGTACATGGAAGCATGTCTGATTTTGTGCAGTTTTCTGTAGTTTCACCTCCACTAGGCAGGTGGCACTGTCTGAAAAAAGACAGGCCTATCCTCAAAGTTCAGAGTTGAACTTGCATTTAGGCCTCCAGTGTCTTCTAACTAATAATTTTTCATTTTATACAAAATATTACATTTGATATTTTTTCCATAAATGTATAGGTTTTGGAGCGTCACGGTGGTGCAGTGGGTAGCACGGTCGTCTCACAGCAAGAAGGTCGCTGGTTCGAGGCTCGGCTGGGTCGGTTGGTATCTCTGTGTGGAGTTCTCATGTTCTCCTCGTGATCGTGTGCGTTTACTCCGGGTGCTCCGGTTTCCCCACAAGAAAGGCTGGAAGGGCATCCGCTGCGTAAAACATATGCCAGAGAGTTGGCGGTTCATTCCGCTGTGGAGACCCAGAAAGGGAAGAAAGCCGACATGAAGATGAATGTATGGGTTTTGTTTGGCAGATATAGCGTCATAAATTGCTGTAAATGTAGATTTATACTTTATTGGCGTAGGATTGTCAACTCCACTTGGAAACGATGCTATACAGAATTCAAAGTGGTGTGCTTGACTGCCTCTCATTCTCTATTATTATCATCATCATTTCACTATTTTTAATCCTCGTGTTCGTGTTTGCAGAACCGATTGCTCGACACACAGACAGATCAAAAACACTCCACAAGCTCGTCTCGGGAAACCCTGAAAAACAAGCTCAGTCCCCCACCGATGAGGACGATCACCATTATGGAGATGCGAGTGAGTGCGATGATTATTCGTGGGGTTTTCTTCACTTCATTGCAGTCCACTTAGCAACCTCATCAATCTGATCCCAGACCAGCCCTTTCCACTCTCACTCCTGGAGCTCAAAAGGGCTTTTCTTGGACATTTGAATCATTAAGGCTCTCTTTCGTCCACCCTGCTGTTCTGAATCAGATGTGCTCTTCAGCGTATGTGAGTTTGCGTTGACTCTGAAGAGGTTTTAAGAGGAAGAATGGCTCGTCTTCGGGCCAATCAAAGGCCATCTTCTCCTCTCTAAAGCTGGGGGAGAACGCTTGGTTCAGATCAGCGGTTGATCAAGCCTTTGTTTGAGTGGCATTGAAAGTTAGAGTAAAGCCCTGTTGGGGGCCTTTAACATCGGGTTTGAGGGATAGAGAAGAGAGGTTATAAATAGATTCATAAAAGGTGTGTGCCCACAAATATGGCTGAAAAAGCGCTTCTTACAATATTACAGATTACGTGGAAAACACTTTAACATGAAGGTGTGCATACCAGCCAAGTCATAGCCCATGCCCCAACTCACCTCTCAGTAGCTTCTGATTTTCAGAAGAAGACACCGCACTAAAACGTTTTGTAATGAAAGTGGTTCTGACAACGTGATTGACGACGTGTGCAAGAGCGTAACTCCTTTTTTCTGTCATTCCTTTAAAACATTCTAACAATAGAAACACCGCTCTCGATATTGATGATATTTATTTCTGTGCTTCTTCTTTAAAATTGAGTCATTTTATGGGGAGAGCTCGCTTTTTCGGGTCCAAGAGAAAACCCCTCCTCCTCGAGCGCAGTGGATTGTGGGTAAAATCAGCTGGTTGAGCGTTCATCAATCTGTACTTCAGAATCAAATCAGAAAAACATCCGGGCCACACTTTTAAAACCCGAAACTCTCTAATGGACAGCTCACCTGCTGTGAGTTAAATAAACCAATTCTGCTTGCAGAACAAACGTCTAGTTTAAATAGATGTGCCCTCGTGAAGCAACCTTAAAAGTGTGGACGGTACACTAATTGGGATGGACATTTAAAATGTTTTATATGAATTGGCTTTGTTTGAATACTTGACACAAAAATGATACAATTAGTCATACAACTAAAAGTATATTACACAGTTTATGAGCAGAAATGTAAACATAATTGTAGCCTTTTCACAGGAGTGTTGAGGAGTAGTTTAATGAAAAGTAGAGGGTAAATGTAATTGCATTTTTTGATCCAAAATTTTTGCAACATTAAAAACAAAGCTGAGCTCACCTTGTTTTAATTACATAAACCCACTGCCTTCGAAACAATCATCCTTTACCAAACAATCTTAACTTTTTGCGTTTTCTACTGGAAGCACTTTCAAAGGCTATTAAACCTTTAGGGTCACCGGTATGCAGGACGGCATCATCCCAAAAAATGGCATCAGGTGTAATACTTTATGTGGTTAACAAGACTCTAGAGATGCTAGAGTTTTAGTTGCAAACAATTGAGTGTAAAAAAAATGGACTGTATAAAACGTAGAGTCCATGACGTCACTGTGAGTTTTTTCTGAAGGTAAAAGAGGCTCCGAGTGGGTGTAGCCAGCCGAGAAAGTCTGTCACTTTCAGTTCATCAAATTAAATTCGCTGGAATGAATAACATCAAAGAAGTGCACTCGATGAGCTGAAGAGCCGTCATTCATCAGCCACTCAAGAAAACACACGCTTAGATATGCAAAACTTTGAAGCTTAATATATTTTAGACAAACAAATGTTAAATTATATAATTTACCCCCTCAGAGTGTTCATGAAGATCAAAACAAGCGATCTGCATTACCAAACCATGTGGAGCCATGGGTGGAGGTCAGCTCTTCAGCTCCTTCCTTCTGTTCAGTTTTAACATCGGAGTGAAAGAGAACCTGGTCCCTTCTGGAGTAAGCCCCAAGAGGCCGCTCAGGGAACTGCAGTTTAGTCACTTCCTATTACGCATCGAGAGAGAAAGCAGGAAGTTGCCGCATGTGGAAAACGCTCAAATATTTGCTAATGATAATAAGTTAGCGCCCATTTGAAGTGGATTCAGTGTTTCTATCTGTGCCGAATTACATTGGAAGTCATTGCTGCTTTATATGTGTTTTTTTTATTTTTTTATTTTACGCAACTCATAAAAAATGTTCAGTGTGTGAGGTTTGAGCATGTGACCAATTTTCTGAAACTCAGCTGTGTTAATATACAACGATTTTATTCATTAGATTGAGTTGGATAGAGAGATTGATAAAGGTTTTTTTTAAGTTCATTTGTTGGCCTGTTAAATGTTATTTATTTATATTACATTTTTGATAGTTTATCTTGGATGTTAAGACAGGAAGGTCGTTTTTCCCCAATTATAAGGTTTAAAAAATATACAACGGAAACTTTAGAACATGCAATACTTAAAGTATTCGATTTTTTTGTGTGTTTACACTGCATTTTACTAGGATTATGGTTGCCTGATTAAATCACTTTGGCAAGTGTGTTTAAAAAAAGAAAAAAGATTTTCCTACAGAGACAAAATCAAATTGTGAATAAAATGGTGAATTAAAAATCATCTGAGAGCACAGATTGTTTTAGTTTTATTTCCTAAATGCATACACTTACAGTAATGTGTTGATTTTGCATTGATTTCATGTCTGTTTTGCTTATACATTTAATACACATTAGCAGCTGCGCCTTTCTGCGCCATTTTTGTCAGTGTGCCAGCCAACTAGTGCATTTTTAATAAACGGTCTACACAGTAAAGTACTTCAACTCTACTTTGTTTTCTTGTTTGCATGTTTGACAGAATGGAAGCCGGGGGTGCTTGGCATTGGATGCTTCATGTGATTGGGCTGCGCTGAAGCTCCAGATTCTTCCATGCAGACTCCCAGCAGGATCACAGCTGATCCCAGAGCAGCGGGAGACGGACTCAAACTGAGCCTCTGTTCCTCAAGCAGTGAGCTCCTCCCCACTCTGCTGCAGATGACCATCATGCGCTGCTTCAGTGGTTTTTTTCTTTATCTGTTAGAAGTGTGTTGCTGTTGTACTGGTCTGGGTTACAAACTACAGTCCACCCAAAATCCCCAACACACCAGCAAAGAGTATCGCAACACAGTTAAAGGGGTCATGAAATGAGAAACCAAGAAAATCTTGACATCGTGTTACAATAATTAATAGAGTTGTGTACTGTGCTTAAATTCAGCATCTATAGCACTCTAATATTGGCCAAAAATATTGGTTTTAACATCTCTTGAAGAAGTATAAGTATTGTGTCCTTTATCTTTCAAGGAATTATCAAATTGAGATTAAAAGTTTTTCTACAGTTTTTGCCAACATGGTAGCACAAAGTGTCAATGTAGATTTGATTTGATTTACAGACTAAACGCACACATAACAATAGACTAATAGAATCCATAACACTTTCCATAAGCCATAATACTTTAGCAACAGTTAGTCATCTAGATGTAAAGTGTAAAATATGATCATAGCATTTAAATGTAACTTGAAATAAATTAACTGAGATTTTTTGTCTTCCTTTGCGTATCTATTACCCACCCAGCTTTTCAACATAGAAAGTCTACATCCTTTAAGGTACATTTTTCCAATTTTGCCTCGGTGTGAGCCTCTGCACCACTGCTTTTGATAATTTAAACAGTTCCTATGCTACTCAGATGTGAGCCACTGCATAATGTCTTTTGAATTGAACTGAATAAGGCCTTTATTGGTCACTACACTGTTACATGCTGCGAAAATTGGACCCCTCCCACCAAGATATAGACGTCACATTACAGGGGGACAGACGAGTCGTTGAGGTAGCAGATGAAATAAGGAAATAAACAACAGGAAAGGTGACTGAAAAAAGCATGCCCTTCTCAAACTGTACTTCAGTCAGAGCAGTGTGAGATCAGGAGAGAAAAAAGCCATAGCAACAAGCACATTCAACACCTTTACATAGATATAACATCACATCAGGATGGGAACAGGGGAAGTAGAGATAGATTCAGTCACAAGCAGGAGACATCAGGAAATGCAGCTTTAGAAAGTATCATCGACGAACCCCGCTCAGACTGGGGGTGAAAGCACAGAAGGCGGTAGTGTCCTTGAGGAGGAGTTCAGAGCTTCTCTTTATCTCCAGAAGTTGTTTTGGCTCCAGCAACAGCATTGGATTCATTCTGATTGAATTTGGGTCAAGATCTGTCAATTTCACAGACTTCTAATGTCCATCACTTGCCTCCATTTTGGTCAAAATCTGCTGCATGGCCGTCAGCGTCATCCGGTTCTCGTCCAACTTGTGGTTTATATCAACTGTCTAGTTACTGACAGCTCTGCTTACTGCCATTTCAATCCAGCCGGTCAGCTTGGTGGGGTTTTGAGCTTCCCTGACCGCTTTTAACAATCTCAGATACCCCAGGGCTCCACATAATCCCATCATCAGAAACCCTGTCGTAAGAGCTCCAAATAAGTAGATATCCTCAAAGCCCTCCAGGAAGAGAGTGGCCAGGCAAACAAGGCACCACTTCTCCCATCCATCCGTCGTTTAGCCAGCGGCGAACATTCCCGCAGGGCAGGTGGGTTCCCCCAAACCCGAGCTTCTTGTTGAGAAGATGGTGTCAACTGCATTCAGAGACCAGCTTCCTCATTTAGAGTTTAAAGAGCAGGGCAATGAGATTCTCAGACAACAATAGACAGAGAGAGTCAGCAGGAGAGATGGGGAAAGAGAGAGATAGATGTGACTGCCTTCATCGAGAGCAAAGATAGAAATTTGGCAACTTTGGCGACTTTGAAAACACTTAAAACCAAGTTTTAGAAACATTAGGATGCCCTGGTCAGGTTAAGTGTGCATTCTGGAAGTCTAGGATTCGTAGTCCATCTGTTGAACGCTGCTGATCAATGTATGCATGCGACCCTGAGAGTGTGTGTCTGCTTTAAAGCCTCATTATTTCAGGCCACACGACAGAAATCTGGATCTGATATTCCAGCTGCTGTCTATCAGGGGTCACACACTGCCTTTGGTCTCCAGAACCAGAGTCAGACACAATTCATCACTGCACAGACTTCTGGGATTGCTTTGTTACGTTTAGGAACAGGTGACCGCTTCATTGCAGTTGCTTCTCTTTCTGCTTGTTGCAAATCTTTACCTTTTAACACGAACTAAAAAAAAACTTTAAAACCCCATAGATTTAGAATCACAAAGCACTACAATGCGAATAGGTCAGGGGGCACCACAGCACGAGTGACGTCAAGAAAAAAAGGTTGACTATAATTTAGGGTTAAATAAATGGTTCAGAAAGCAAGTTCTCAGGGTCAGTGTTGACAGGAGCGGACTTACCATTAGACATGCTTAGGAAGTTTCCTAATTGAGTCAGGAATGAAACACTTTCAACTCATCAGATTTGCTAATATCTCGTGAGCTATTAATGTTTAATTCATACATTAATGCCTGGAAATTTGTGTTTCCCTCACCACATATTTTATATACTTTCATTTCTCATCACGACACAAATTATGACAGATTTGACACCATCTGAAGATGAGTAAATGGTGGTTCCAAAGTTTGGATAATCTTCCTGTGAAACCTGAAGGTTTTTACTGTGAGGGGTCAGGCCAGCATTAGCTGTCCGACCCCCTGTTCCTGAACACACAAACCTAGACAGATGCAGGGTCAGGGTTGAGGTCAAGCTCTGATCTGGTTTCTTGCCCCTTTAAGACAAGTTCCTCTTATGTGGGAGTGAAGCCTAGGGTCTGGAAGCTATACTGAGTAATCTTTCTTCTATTTTAGGCTTGGAAGAAACCATTTGAGAGTGAATATAAAGAGCTACTGTGCTGATCTGAGGTCAGTCTTTTCAGTGACTGGCTACGGCCATTTTTTGTTTATAAACTCAGTGATGAACATGGAAAAATATTTTATCCATTGACAATATAACACACTAAATCATCCAAAAATTTTAGTACACAGCACAGCCTAAAAGAATCAGACTTTGGATAATCAGCCATTTCCTTCTCAGCAAAGATTAATTCCCAACAAATCCAAAATGGGTAAAAAAGACTACAATTAGAGGACCCGAAAAGACGAAAACTAAACTTTAGGGCTCTCACTTGAGTAGATCCACCCTAATTATGTGAAACTTAAAATCTTAATATAACTTAACAAATGAGTTTAAAAAAATTCAGTCCCTCAAAGTTAGCATGAAGGTAAACTCTGCAATATCTATCGCAAGACTATCTAAATAAGCCGGGAGTGCAAACATGTTTGTTTAGCTGTTCAAGGTAAGGCGACATTGTTGTGAATTCTATTTGTCTGTGTTTTGACATTCTTGAACCGTGGGGTGCTATTCACCCAGGTCAAGTGAAATATAGACACAGTCCTTGCGTTTTGATGGCACCAGGGAGCTATGAAAGCTCTCCGACCACATGGTAGTGCTACAGAGCTGTAAGCTCTCCGATGCTCACTTTTAACCTAAAACGAAGAAATATTTTTCGCTGTTTTCTAGCATCTGGCAAGCAAACCATGGGTAGGAGTAGCAGCTCAACACGAATCCGGATCCAAGCTTGTCATCTTCTTTGCTCGGACTTCTTTTCTTGGTTTTTTTTCCTATGCTACTGGGTCTAGGAAGTTCATTGAGAGTTTGTGAAGAGTGCCCTCAATGTTGCTAAACAGGAAATAATATTTCCCACACTTTGCTAATCATTTATTTCTGTGGACTTAGCTGAAAAATGTGTTTAGTTGGCTTTTTTTTTTTACTCCATCTAAAATCAGAATCAGCTTTATTGCCATGTGTGTGTGTGTGTGTGTGTGTGTGCGTGTGTGCGTGCGTGTGTGTGCACACACAAGGAATTTCCTTTAATACAAAGGAGCTGTCAGTGCAAACAACAAATCAATCAATCAATCAATCAGTTTTTTATATAGCGCTTCTTTAGCAATTGCTTTCAAAGCAGCTTCACAAAGTCCCCGTGAGGATCAGGCAGAGCAGACAGGAGTTCCCTCTGAGAGGGAACAAAGTACAATACAAACCACAATTGAGGTATAATTAAAGCTTGATGAAATGTAAGCAGTTGAACAAAGTCTATAAAGTGTCATGTGCTTAAGTGCAAACTGTAGGGAGATGAAATGTGCGATAGTCCAGGAGCAGGTAACAGATGATGGGGAGCTGAGAGCTAAGAGTTCAGCAGAAGGATAGCTTGAGGAAAGAAGCTCTGTTTGTGCCGTACAGTCCTGATGTTGGTGGCTCTGAAGCTGCAGCCAGAGAGCAAGAGCTCAAAAAAGTGGTGTCCGGGGTGAGTGGGGTCTAGAATGATTTTGTTAGCCCTCTTTCTCACTCTTTAGTGGTGTACAGGTCCTGAAGGGAGTTCAGGGGAGCACCGATGATCTTCTCAGCCGTATGAATAATCCTCTGAAAGAATATATTGGAATAATCAACCATCTACTCTTCGCTCACTCAGGAATGAGAATCACAGGGTCTGTACCAGACCGATTTGAGTCGTACCCCAATATCAGATCTTTCAGATTGGGAAAATCCTGTCATCAGCCTTAACTGTCTATTTCTTTAGCCATGAAAAATATCACAGATGAGAGATAACATCTGTTATCTGATAAGTTACAAGAATAGAAAAACAATCTTCTATCATTCAAGTGCCTGCTATTAAAAAGCACAAAACAGTCAGATCATTTGCATTAAGTCTGAGACTGATACTATCAGGTAACCAACCTCCTTCTTCAAGAGTTTGTGTATTGAGGGTCAAGATTTCCAGGTGCAACCCTCTTTCCCTTATGGGCTTCCCATGAATGGGACGTCCTTTACCTTGAGGCTGTCCTACACCCCCTGCCTCTACTTTGCCTTCCAGATGATGCCCTTGATTGATACAGAGCCAATAACTGCTTTTCTCCTCACCACTTGATAGATTGTTGGAAAAAGTGATCCATCACCCCTTTGGTAATCAGATTTGGTGTAGATGTTGCTTGAAATCCAGTATCCTATCTTTACTCGTAAGAAGCTGGTTTTCCATGCTTTTTGGTATGCTTCAGCTTCAAGGTCTGAGCTTTTTTGTCTCAAAAGTCTTGTCCAGTACCTCTTCCCATGGCACTGTCAACTCAACACATACCAGCTTTGTTGTTTGATAACTCATGACCCTGTCTGGCTCGAGTGCTGTAGCTACAATTTGAAAAGCCAAGGTTTAATTTGCATTTCCAATCTCGACCTGACCGCTGAAAACGTTCATGTTCAGGGGTTGCCAGCTAGTTCAAGTTGAGACATTGAGCTGTCCCATCAGTGCTCGAGACTTTTGTGGTAGTCTGCTTCTCTTCTAGTATTGATGCCAGCTCTTTACTGTGGTCATACTTGGTCAATGAGACACACCGATTAAATATGCCTTAAGGATGTAGGTCCAGGAAGGATCTTTATACAACTCTTTCTTACTTAGAGTGGAGAGTAAATGGCTGCTTGCACCAAGACCAAGAGTGTTTGGTAATAAGGAGAGCATGAACATCTCCCTACTTACATTTCTAAACTTTTTCTTCATTTTGCAGCCACGCCAACCAATCAGGGGCTTCCTACAGCAGTCATGAAAGGGTAACCAGCAATGGTGGTGCTGGTTCACCTATGGTTGGGTGAGTAAACCCTTTCTAGGATTCATTTAGAAAAGATTCGGGGATTTAGAGATTCCCAGTCTGAATACGACATGAGGTCTTATTTGACTTTGATGACAAATCAATGTCATGTTAGCGGAGGCGTTTCTTTTCCAGACTTCTCTGCTTGGGCTTTGGCACGATGCTCTCCCTGTTTCCTGACTTCATCCATCACTAGCTTTTTCAGGGCTGGTGTTGCTTTGTGCCACAAAGAAGTTGGGATGAGTCCAAACCCTGCCTTTCCATGCTGTACTTGACCGCAAAGGAGGAGGGAAAGCATTCCCCCAAATCTGTTTCAATAATCAAACATTAGAAATTGTAACAACCCTGGTTGGTTGGCGGACTGCCACCCGGTAGTAACAACTCCTTAACTCGCCTAGAAAAAATTACACTTGACAGCCATCTGTGCTTCTCCAGGTTTATTTGAGTGCATCTGCTCCAGTCGCAAAACAAAGAACAAATGGGAAAAAATAAAGGAAATAAAAAGGAGTCCTCTTACAATTAGGATTTCCCAACTAGCATGATGCATGTGTGTATAATGGAATCTAGTTAACTCTTTATGTGCCTGTTACAAGCTGAGTGCATGAACCAAAATGCCAGGTAAAATGTAAGCTGCTGCTTGTCCCTGTTTAACCCAGAGTTCAGCCCCATCTTAGTACTCATTGAGATCCCTCAGGGATCAGCCATTCTGCTTCTGTCTGGAATCTTGACGATGAACAGTTGATCTTCAAAGACTCTGAAACTCCTGTGATTGCCCTGTGTGTAAAACACGAACGCAAACGTACACAGAATACAATACCACCATGATCTCTGCGATATTCGCTACACACTTCATGCAAGCGTGGTGTTGGTATGCTGTGAATGCCCAGCTCAACAATAAGTTGGTAATTTTTGTCTATTACAGTCACTGGGAATGTGCCAAGTCATCATGTGCATTCCTGCCGCCAGCTGCTACATCGTGTGTGTTTGGGTGGAGAGCAGAGAACTGGACATCAGCCAGACCTGGCAGCTGAAGTCATGTTTGTGTCATTATATTCAAGCCCAATCGAATTTCCACGGCAGTGAAGTATAGCTATTTGTATTGGTGTTTCCAATAGAAATGGAGACGTACCTTGTGTTCAAAACAGAAGAAGTGTTGAAGGGATTGTAAGCTGGGGACAGAGGAACAGAAAAGGAAACAGAGCAGTTTCTAGAGACGAAACAAGAAGTGATTGACACGAAGTGCCTAAATAGTGCTTAGACTTAGTAGTTTAGGAGTGTTTTCGAGTGTTGATCAATAACCAGGGGGCTGAGTGAGATGAGTTTTAGTAGAGCCTGCTGTCTCTGTGACAGGAAAACCAAATACAGAAGACATTTTATGTAGCAGTTCTATAAAATCAGTGGAATCGTGGCATTTTTATAATCTAGAATGAGGATTTTATATAAGACAAATCGCATTCTAATTTCTAATATGATTATTATATGATTTTATATATGCATATATGTATATATTAATTTATTTACTCTGCCTCCTCTGTTCATGATTATTCAAATGGCATAATCATAAGCCAATATCAGCTTTTTCTTCTTAAATCAAACTGAAAATGGTGAGATACAGTAATCCCTCCAAAAAAAAACTATTTAGATCTAAAATGTAAAACTGCCATTGTCGCATAAAAACTTCAAAAACAATATTGTTTACACATTTTTTAAGTTAGTAAAGTTGACCCAAGGAATTACAGTACCGGAAAATTAATACAAACATTTATTGAAGTATATAATGTTTCACTCTGGTGAATAGAAATCGTTAAAACAGATCTGTGAATCTTAAAAACTATTTGATAAATTAGGATAATGATAAAATTCCCTATCCCTACTTCCTGCCAATCAAACAGCAACTCTTTTCATTAGACTCATAAAGCACACAGGACCGGAGTGATGCACTGTTAAATCTGAAAGTTTCTCTCTTTATTTAATTTAAATTGAATTCATTTTATTTTATTTTGATTTTAAAATCTTTCAGATGTATTTTCAAAGACTTAGAATTGATCTTCTGTTTCTAGATAAATAATTATTGATGTGGTGAGGTTTGAAGTATGTACCTTTCCATTAACAGCCGAGCGCGCTAACCGATAGCACCACAGAGACATTACTGCACAATCATAAAACATTGCTGCTTGCATACATGATAAAACTTTAAAACATATAGCAGCGATGGTTTCCCCTCACTACTGTTTTTACAACACTTTTAAGAAAACTAGTTCCACCCATCAAGGGGCTCGAACCCATGACCCTGAGATTAAGAGTCTCATGCTCTACGTACTGAGCTAGCCAGGCCTTGCATTTAACCAGTTTTTGATACCAAAATACTATAACTGTTTGTGACGTAACGAATGACTTTCTTGCAGAAGAACAGCTGATACTTTGGACAATTGAATTAACATGAAAAAGGCTAAATAATCCTTTATAAATATGTGTTGAATGACAAGTTTAGTTTTTCTCCACTTTTTCTCAGCTTTTCTGCAGTCGTTTTCTTTGAACCAATCTTGAGTTTTTTTCAGGATTCTTGTGTTCTGATTTGCTTTGTATTGGCTGTCACTGGCAAACAGTCATATTTCACACCTTTGAAATGAACAACCAAGATGAAATTGATCAGATTCAGAGTTAAAGCTTGGTGTTCTAGAATCCCTTTCTCAACAAACTTACAAGCGTTTTTAGTATGTGCCCCTCATTAACAAAAAACGTAAAAGCAACTATCGTCCCTGGGTGGAATTGAACCACCAACCTTTCGATTAATTGCAGAACGCGCTCACCTATTGCGCCACAGAGACATTGCTGCATGTCAAATCAGACAAAAACATAGCTTTCTTGTAACTTTACAAACTGTTGCAGTGATGGTGTTTATCAGAAAATGTATCAGAAAAATGTTATCACAATGATAGATTTGTTTTTTACATCATAATTAAGTGGAACAATTATGTATTACTTGGAAAAATGAAATGCATATTCTTTCTTGAAGAGCAGCCAGTTGCTCAGCCATGCAGCCGCTGCCCTCGCTCTGAATCCGAATCATGTCTGGACACGATCCTCGCTGACTCACCCAGAGCCTCACAGATCTGGGATCAGTTTCCAATTCTTCAGATGGTCTTGCTTATTAATATATAACTATTTATGGAATTTGATTGATGCTTGGAAAAACACTAGATGAGTTCAAAATGGGTTCATCCTTGAATTCATTATTTTTAATATCTCTGGAAATTAAGTCATTTACAAGATATTCAACATCTAAGTACAAAGATGCAAATAAAAAGCTCTATATGTTACAAATTGTATAACTCCTCAGCAAATCTCAGATGTTGAAACACCAACTTGTATACACAATAAAATATGAATTGAGATTAGAATATTTCTTGTAGTTGCATTTAATTTCTCTGAGCAAACCGGCTCGTGCCCATCTAGAAGCGACAGATCTGCTGATTGGTGAATGCTTGTTCTGCATCTGTCTCAGACCGAGAGACGAGCAGACGCAGAGCTGTAAACACGAGTGGGTGGAATTCATATTCACATTTCCATTTCCAATGCACTCGTATAATGGGGGTGTGAGAGAGAGAGAGAGAGAGAGAGAGAGAGTGAGAGAAGGAATAGAATAGAATAGAATTTCGAATGGAATAGACACAGCACTCTTGAGCGGATTGTTAAAAACAGTGCTTTAAACATATAAACATATATAAACTGAGACACCTATATTCACTAGAACTGGTTTTGTAAGGGTTACAATTAAATGCAAACACACACACATCGTTAATAAAAACCCGAGAAGAAAAATCTAGCCACTTCAGGGTCGTTGGTTTGAATTCCAGCAGCAAGAACTGATTAAATCTCTTCCTTCATTGGAATGAGGTCCATGAGGTTCTATGAGGTACGTTGTGTAGAAGAGTGATGTTTTTCAAAGGTGAAAAGTAGAGTGTTACTTTTATTGTGTACTATGTCGTGACGTCATCAGGCTAGTTTCGGGAGTTCGTGAGAAGGTAATAACCATGGGCGATACACTAAATTATTCTTTCTTTAATCGTTCTTCCTACATAATGGTTCAGCCTCCAGAACCCCTCAGACGATCTAAGTGTTTTTTTTTTATTTTTTACTGGAACAGATTTGGTTTAAGAAAAAGCACTTCTCTACTTCCAGTGTCGGTCGATTTGCTGGTGAACAATTGAGATAATGCTGTGGTAGTTCGCTTATTATCATAGCAATATAGCTTTACAATGCAATACAACTTTTTTTAAAACACTTTTAAAAACAACAAAGTTGACCAAGGTGCTATAGGCAAAATGTAAAACTCACATGCAACACAAAAGTTGCTCTGTTACATACAAACATTAACCCAGAAATAATAGACACAACATCAAGAAACAAATGATTAAGAAAACTAGTAAAACCATAAAATATGAACAGTAAACGCCAACACAGTAAAACCTGAGGAGAAAAAATGAGTCTTAAGTAAAGATTTAAAAACCCACGACGAGTCTTCTTGTCTGATGTGCAAAGGTTTACATTTTACATTTTTTTTACATTTATGCATTTGGCAGACACTTTTGTCCAAAGCGACTTACATTAGGGGAGAGACAATATGCAACCTGTTACACCGTCAAAGTCTATCTCAGCTTCTCATAATAGAAATTGTATCAACTGATCAATAAACCATAGACAGAGGAGGAAAAAGGTTTTTTTCTATAGTAGGTGTTCCCTGAAGAGAAGAGTTTTCAGGTGCTTCTTGAGAGCTGTTAGTGCTGCTGCTCTCCTGACTGCATCAGGAGTTTGTTCCAGCAGCCAGGGACAGTGAGAGAGAAGGTTCTGCTGAGAGATGTTCCAGCAGCCAGGGACAGTGAGAGAGAAGCTTCTGCTGAGAGATGTTCCAGCAGTCAGGGACAGTGAGAGAGAAGGTTCTGCTGAGATGTTCCAGCAGCCAGGGACAGTGAGAGAGAAGCTTCTCCTGAGAGATGTTCCAGCAGCCAGGGACAGTGAGAGAGAAGGTTCTGCTGAGATGTTCCAGCAGCCAGGGACAGTGAGAGAGAAGGTTCTGCTGAGAGATGTTCCAGCAGCCAGGGACAGCGAGAGAGAAGGTTCTGCTGAGATGTTCCAGCAGCCAGGGACAGTGAGAGAGAAGCTTCTGCTGAGAGATGTTCCAGCAGCCAGGGACAGTGAGAGAGAAGGTTCTGCTGAGATGTTCCAGCAGCCAGGGACAGTGAGAGAGAAGGTTCTGCTGAGAGATGTTCCAGCAGCCAGGGACAGTGAGAGAGAAGGTTCTGCTGAGAGATGTTCCAGCAGCCAGGGACAGTGAGAGAGAAGCTTCTGCTGAGAGATGTTCCAGCAGCCAGGGACAGTGAGAGAGAAGCTTCTGCTGAGAGATGTTCCAGCAGCCAGGGACAGTGAGAGAGAAGCTTCTGCTGAGAGATGTTCCAGCAGCCAGGGACAGTGAGAGAGAAGCTTCTGCTGAGAGAAGAAAGAGCAGTGTTTAGAAAAGTGACTGAAAAGCGCAATCATCCCTAAACTTCCTTTTTTTCTTTGGGACCACTAACAGAGAAAGCTCTGCAAACCTGAGAGAGCATGATGGAGCGTACGGCTGAAGGCTTTTAAAAACAAATAAAATTATTTTAAAATCAACGCGAAAACGAACCGGGAGCCAATGAAGTGACGCTAAAAGTGAAGTAATGTGATCATGATTTTTTACACCAGTTAAAAGTCTAGCAGCAGCATTCTGAACAAGTTGAAGTCAAAAAAGCAGATTCTGGCATAAAGATGCGCTGCATACAGTGCATAAAGTGATAAAAGCATGGATTAAAATCATGAAATGATGCAGAGAGACGAGTGGTTTGATTTTTGCCTGCTGTCTCAATTGGAAAAAGCTCGACTTAACCACTAAACTAATCTGTTGCTCAAAGCTATGGACTCTCTACAATATAGCTTTAAGTTAAAGATTACAAAAAATTTTAACTCGCAAATAGATTTTTGAATGAGGAATTTATATCCTTTGTGAGTGAATAGATCTCTGCATAAGTTTTCACACTTTCATGAAAAAATTAAACGATTCTTAATATCGTCAACACTGTTAGGAATGCGTTTCAGGTTTCACTGAATGTTGTAAGTTACTGATCGATTAATCCACCTCAGTTATTGGTGCAATAATAAATTGATCCACTGAAAACAAGTGCTAGACAAGTGAGCTGATGTTCCCTTCCGTGTTTAAGAGCCCAGGTCGAATTCAAGAACAAGTCTAAGAAACTTTTTCTTATCAGATTCTACTGCTATAAGATTGGTTTACAGGTAAGCCAATCAGAATTCAGAATATGGAAGACTCCTCTCTGATTGGCTGGATCTGTGAAAGTTTTTAACTGTGGTTCGTTTCGAAAAAGGCACACAAACACAAACATATTTTATGTTCAAATTAGATTTTTGCTCGCTCAAAATACATTTGTCTTCGCGGAATTAACATGTTTTTTATATGATTTATTCACATTACTAAATTCACTCGCATGCAAAATGACTTTGTGCTCTCAAAATGTCTTTGCCCTCTCAAAATATGATTTCACGGTCAGAATTGTGACATTATATTAACCCCCTACTCTCCCACAATGCATTGCACCAAATCTGCAGCTTGCCTGCTAGTCTTGTGCGACTCTGACCACGACGAGTGTTGATGTGACATTAAAATGTTTTTCTTCAGCAAAGGAAGCCAAAATGCTCTCTTTACTCGCAGTACTCTCCTGAGTGCTTTGTGTCCAAAAATACAGGCAGCAGGAAATTCTCCCGGAGTGATATCATATTCTGTGAAAGGGCAGAAAGGCGCTGAAAAAGCCCCCTCTAATTGCACACTCCACACTCGCTCTTTCACGGCAGAGAAGCATATCACTCAACCCACTCATCATCTGGATCAATCGCTTTATTGGACTGCCAGCCTGCTGAAATATGATAATCGGGAGAGAAGGGGGTGAGGGAGGAGAGAACGGAAGGGATGCGACTGGAGTCAGAGGAGGAGAGAAGAGGAAGGAAGTGACCTGAGTAAAAGAGGGATGATTGGAAAAGAATTGCAATGGGTTGAAAACAGGTGTGCGGAAGTTGTCAATGGCAAAAGGTTAAACGTGAGGATTAGAACAATGGAAGGACAGAGACGGAAGACAAGGAATGAATGTAGCTTGATGGACTAAGACTAAAGTAGAGATAGAGAGCCGAATTGCGAGGAAAATTTGATCTTGAAGATGAAAGGTACACTTGAGCAGTAGGGAAAAAAAGGGAAAGTTTTGTGTGCAAAGAATTGAAATGTCTATCTTTTGTCTCGAGAAATAGTTGATTTTGTTATAACCTTACCTCCTCGATGGAGTTTTTGAAAGATTTAAAGAATGATTTTGATATATTAACACCAAAATGTCATTATCTCATACATTATGCACCCTCTATGGTGTATTCCTTTGGAGAGTAAAGGCTGCTTCACATCTAACCGACTTTTTGGTGTGAAGTTACGTGCATGAACATACCTCGATCTGAAAGTACAGGTGCACACGGGACATCCCACATCTGTCCGAGCCATTGGTGCAAAAAAACTAGAGTTCAGCTCTGCCAGAACAGATTGGGTTTTCGCAGAAGAACAACCGATGAGAGCTGCTGTTCTGAGGATGTGAAAAGGACATGAAAGAGCCGCTGGAAAGTGCTCGATACTCACTCCTGCTTCAATCTCACGACAGAAAGTAGCACCAAAGAACTACGAGATGAACAGCAGAGGAAGAGACCGCCAAAGAGGAGAAAATAAACATCCAGAAGCTTGTAATGCTGCTGTCCAACCATCGCGAGATGTTCAATAAAGCCCTTAAAGATTATAAAACGGCCGGCGTGTGGCTGCTGCCCCTCGGTGATGGAGAGTTTCGTTCATCTTCGTGCTTCGTTCTTTTGCTTCTTGTTCATTTATGAGAACGATTCATTTGTATCGTTCATATCTGGAAAAAATCTGATCTAATTGCAAAACCTTACGACAAAAAGCCAAAAATAGAGCAAAAAAACTGTTAATAAGCCTTATTATCGATGTCTTCTGATTTTTAACAGTGTAATCCGCACTTCAACCAAGTTATTAATGAAGAGTCAGATTCGCTCTTTTCACAAATGACTCATCGGTATACATGAGCGCCACCCAATGGCAAGAAGAATATGGAATAAAATTGGGGTCAAAAGCTTTCGAGAAAGCGCAAATAAAAACGCCAACTCAAAAAGAAATTTTGAGAAAGCAAAAAGTGAAACACAAATGCAAAAACAAGTTTTGCGAGATAAAAAGCAGTTTTGCAAACGGAAATTAAGAACTGCCGCTCAACATTTGCAACTCAAATTTTTATTTGCGTTTCAGTCGACTTTTGCACTTGCGATTCAGTTTTTTGCTTGCGCTTCTGTTTTTTTGTGCGCACGGACTTTTGTCCCCTTTTTGCCACGGAGGGAGGAGCTAAGAGAACAGACCCACCCACGAAGCTGCGTCATCAGGCAGAGACGAGCAAATAAATGAATATGTTACCATTATGACTCAAACGATAGACAGTATCCACATACGATAGAAAAGAATAGTGGATTTGTTTCAGAAAATAAAGGTAAAATGTTGAATCAATACCTGAGGTTGACTCGAGTCTCTTTGCTGTTCCGCCATGTTGAGCTGCTACACAGTGGTCCAGCTCGTCTCTGGCTGATGATGCGGCTTCGTGGGTGGGTCTGTTCTCTTAGCTCCTCCCTCCGTGGCAAAAAGGGGACAAAACTTTTTGCGCGCGCAAAAAAACAGAAGCGCAAACAAAAAACTGAATCGCAAGTGCAAAAGTCGACTGAAACGCAAATAAAAATTTGAGTTGCAAATGTTGAGCGGCTGATTTTTACTCGCAGTTCTTAATTTCCGTTTGCAAAACTGCTTTTTATCTCGCAAAACTTGTTTTTGCATTTGCGTTTCACTTTCTGCTTTCTCAAAATCTCTTTTTGCGTTTGCGTTTTCATTTGCGCTTTCTCAAAACGTAGTTTTTTGCTTGCACCCTTTTGGCTCACTTGTATTCCATAGGAGAGTCACTGCATCCACTTTTAACACTAGCTTGGGAAATGCACCCCACAGAGAAGCATCCAAGGGTTTGAATCTCAGTCCGGTTAGATCTGTAACCGGAGCTTAAGGCCTTAAGCATCAATTCTTCAAGAATTTGTCTAGTACATGTAAAAACATTCAACATTACTCAAATCAACATTACTACAACATTACGCAAAAGGCACCAATAGAAACAGCGCTGGGAGTTTTCCACAAGAAATATGTTGTGATTTTGAAAAAGTACTCTTTTCACCGAAAGAACTTCAGCGTATTCTGCATAGGGGCCCCATACGTCCAGAAACGGCCCTTCTTGTGATGCTCCTAACATAGTAAGACGGGATGAGGAAAGGAAAGCGAGCTGAGAGAGAGACAAGGAGGAAACGTGAGCGCCACAGCAGATGTGCTCCGCAGGCAACGGAAGTGGAAACTGAGGCGAGTTATGACACTGAAACTGGGAGCGCCGTTAATAATTGATCAAGACCACTCGCCAGCGAACTCATTAACTTTCTCACACGAGAGCTTGGACTTCCAAACACCAGGCTGCGTGCTGCAGGAGGAACCTGAACCTGCGTTTGATACGATCACGTGTGCTTGGTTAGGGTTAGCAGATGGCAGGGCTGGACTGGGACCAAAAAAAAGGCCCTGGTATTTTTGACCATTGTGGCCCACCATGATTATTTACAAGATGTGCGATGATTCGATGACGTACGACGATTACTGAGGAACAGGTTTACTGTCATTCATTTAGTCTTTTCTTTTTTAGTATTTTCTTTCATTTTATAGAGTGTTGGTGCAATAATAAAACACATTGTAGCTAATTGTTTCACATCAGCAATGATGTGTACTTTCTGATTGAAGTTACTTTTTCAAATTATACATGTTCTAATAATCTGATATCAAATGAAACTACACGGGTGTGAACTTTTTTTAATAGTAGTACATATTTGTTTTTATCCCAAATTAATGCAAAACATTGATCATTAGGTTTTTTTAATATTGCATTTACTTAGATTAATTCATTGTGAAAATAAAGTTATCTCTCTCTCTCTCTATGTACGTTATGGTCATTAAAGTTATTTTTGTTTAGTATTTTGGTCATTAACTCTGTTTTCAGGTGCTCTCTCAACAAGCATGAGAACTTTCGTTTTAATATTAGATTATGAGTGTGAGGCTGTGTTTATATGAACTCGATCTACCTTCAGATCTTCATCTCGGATATTTCATCGTCGAGTGTTTATCTGTCGAGTCGCTTAATTAGTAAGAGAAGCATAGAGTCGATCTGTTAAAGGCAACTCCTTTAAATTTTGAATGCTGGCTTAAAAATAGTTGATTTGGGGTTAAAAGCAAACATATCGTAACATCTTTCTTCAAAGGTTCGTTGTAACCTAAGTTATCAGCTTGGGCAAAACCCAGTGACCATCAGTCACAGAAGACAACGAGTTTCGGTTAACAAGAAACAAAAATAAACACAAACTCATGTTTAGAATGCAGGATATTAAGAGTGCATGGGAAGCACGAACAATAGCTTAAATCTGGAGCATTTCTGCATTTATTTTTGTGGCATGCCAGCGCTGAGTGACATAAACAAGTATAATGTAACTGCTAAAAACATGATAAAAGAAATAGAAGGCTCTGAGTGGGCAAAGCAGCGATGATCATTTGGTTGAAATGAGATAAAATGAAGTTCATCTGCAACTCAAGAAAACACACACTTAATTATGCAGAACTTTAACACTTCATAAATCTTAAACAAACTAATGAAAAAATAATTCTCTCCCCTCAGAGTGTTCATGGAGATCAAAACTAGCGATCTGAATCAACAAACCTAATGGAGCCAGGCCTGGAAATATGTTTTTTCAGCTCCAGTTCAGTTTTAACATTGGGGGGGATGAGAACCTGCTCACTTCTGAAGTCAGCCTCAAGAAGCCACTCGAGGAATTAAAATTCAGCTACTTCCTGTAGAGGATTGAGAGCTAATGCAAGAGGTTGACGCTTCTTAAAAACAAAAGCTACGTCTCAATCAAGGTTGTGGATCCTTCGCAGGATGCGGCTTCGGAGTATCCTCCAAAGGCTGCATCAATCGTTGGCCAATGGGACAGGGAGCACTTGCGGAGTGCGACTTCGCAAAGCATCTTGGGATATGTGAGGCTACAAAGGATGGTAGCGATGCATCCTCGAAATTCCGGGAAAAGGAGGACTCATTTGAAGACCCTTCGATTTTTGGTAGAATGGGATGAGTTTCGCGCAGCGTTGTGACGTAAGCGGCCTTGAATGCTGGAACTTGAATGCTGGATTGAGACATAGCTATTGTGTAGCGACCTGTGCTTCTGTTCGAGCACAGGTTGCATTATGGGTAATTTGGGGTTATCATTATTGAGGTATGTTTGCTACTAATCCTTCCCTTCACCATGTGTGAGATGTTGCATGCATATGAATGAGTAATGCCTCTGTTGTACTTCATCTTGGTGTTGATTCGTGAAAAAGTCGGTTTGTAAAAAAACAAGAGCAAACCTTCTTCCCAAGATTACAACAATATTTCTTCACAACACCTGTGAATCCAAAAGCTCTTAGAAGGCTTAGAAGCTTTTAAGACAGGAACAGACGTCTACTAATGTAAAATGGACATAAGAGGTGCCTTTAATATTTGTTTACAGTGTTTGTAGTCATTCATTCTACATTCATTTTTGGTAACTCTAAACGGATAAAGGAAGTCAACTGCGTCATTAATCAGATTACCACTAACTAATTTTAAATTAAATTCACCCCACAGAGTGTTTTTTTGTTCCAAAGTTGGTCATTTTACACATGGGAGGGAATGATAACCTGCTCCTTTCCTCTAGTGGTCAGTCGAGGAACTGCAGCTCAGCCACTTCCTATTTCTCTAGAGCGTTGTTGGTATATTATGTTTTGAATGTCTGGTTTACCAAAACAGAGTGTGTGTATGCCTACAAAAACCACCCCAAACCCTTGTGATGCTCTCAAAGCAGTGCATGAACGGTACAGATGTGTTCAAAAACCCATTTTTACTACCAAAGTTACACTTGTTTGGTTCATGGTTTTATTGTTCTTTTCTGGATCTGAAATCTTGCTGTCGCTTTGTTAAAAAAATGTCTGTCACAGTTAGATTTTTCTCTTGACACATTTAACGCGAATGTCAGTCAAAGCAGGTAATCCAACTCTGAAACAATATACTTGATGCATAATGGCTTTTATGCTCTCAAAATTTCTCTAAATGTGGGCGATTATAACGTTTAATTATGTTCTATAATAAAATGTGGTGCACCAGTTAAAAAGTAAAAGCTGACAGTGAATGACACAAGCCATAGATTATATAGTCTATCTGTGTTCAGAATCTGAAATGTATTCGTGCTAAATAATAGAATGATATGCAATCAAAAATGATTTTGCATTAATACATTTATATAGTGCTTTTCTGCCTCTGAAGTCTCCACCAGTGTGCAGCATCCACATGGTACTCACACCACAGCCTGGCTTTGGCAAACACTGGGGTTTTTTGGCCCATCTTTCCTTGTTTTTGAGGATCAAAGTTGATGTTGTGTCTTGTTCAGGGGCCATGAGAAGCGATCATCACCTTCGAGCAGCTCCAGCTCTGAGATCATATATAAGAAATTAAGACAGTTGGAAATCCCTGAAGATGCATGTTCAGGTACAGTTAATGACCCACAAGTCATTTAGCTAATGGTATTGCTGCTTACCTTCAGGTCCAATTGTAGTACTTCCCAACCATTTCCTCATACATTTATTTTAAAATGCACAACTTGTCAAGGAAGCAAGTAGGTTTTTGGTGTGCATCCTCAAGTGAGCGATGCATGGGTTTTATTCTTTTCAGCTCTGGGAACAAGAGAGCACAAGTACATTCTGCGATGTACTTGTGCAGCTAACGCAGTAGCAGAACCCTCTCGTCACCTGTCTGTGATCACTCTGATATGTTTCACATGCGGCTGCTTGTGCTCTGATCAGACCTTCTATTTGGCCTGTGCTGTGTCATTGCCAGGTTGCGGATTATTACTCTCTACAGTGGTTTCACTAGTGTCTGTTCGTGTTTAATGTGCCCGGATACCTAATGTCTCTTGTGTCGCCCAGAAGTACCCTTGTCTAAGTCGTGTCTGTGGAGAGAGGACTCACCCGTCGTGCTGATCGCCAGGTGGCTACAGTTGACGACCGGAGCTGCGTTTCCATCTACATGCCTACACTCCTCTTTGTTTTTGGGACTCTGAGCTTTTCCCTACTCGGTTGAGTAGCAGTTTTTGTTTTTCTCTTTAATAAATCTCGACGATCACTACTCTGCATTTGGGTCCTCCTTTCCGGAGCATTACACATGCCATTGCTTGTTTTCCATTTCAATATTTCTGAAACGGGTGTGGCCCAATGTGAGTGTGATGTCAATGGATACTCTCTATTCCTCTATTGTGAAGCCCAATTTGGTAGTCAATCAAATAATTTCTTTGTTTTAAAGTCTGACACATCCATGAATCAAGAAACGAAAGCTTCTTCTAGTGACTCAGGAAAATCACTTCCTGCCCTCCATCTGCCCACAAAAAATCGTCCCAAAGTAAACCAAAATTTGCGTATTGTATAAATCAAACGTAAAATATATGTAAATAACCTCAGTCAGATTCAAACAATGAAGGTCTGAAGACATGCACTGCATTAAAAACACTAAAGTTCATAGATATTATTTTTAATACAATTATTCTTAATCAAATATCCCTTCAAATTATTTGCATTGATAATTAAGAGAATTAAATTCATGCTCACCGATTTCTGATGTAATTTGTTTCTGTATCAGCTTGAGTTGATCCGGATTTCAGATCTCATCAGCTTTCTTAACTCAACGCGATGAATGGAACAAGAAAGAAAAAAACTCAAATAAAGTTAAACTCTTCCTAGATTAAGCAAAAAAATCTGCCAATGGAGGGAGCAAATTGGACTTCTTAAAATTAGAAAAAATTTCTAGCTGATAAATGCTGTTGGATCTTAAAAATAGACAAAAACTCTCAAAACAAGTCTTTACAAGCTGTTGAAAACCCATTGAAACTAGAATATTCCAACTTGTATCTAGTCTCTAGTGGTCTTAAAACTAGAATGTTTTCTCTTTTATTTAAGACTAACTTAGAAAATTTACAATTAAAATAATTATATATGACCTTAAATTAAGAAAGTTTGTGCTTAATTTTAGTTCCTAAAGTAGGATATGGGGTCTTAAAACGAGAAATTCTAGCTTAAAAATAAAATTTTTAAAATTATTGAAGTCTATTGATGCATTTTTAGATAGTACAGTTCAGAAAGGAGAGGAGGAACACTTAGTGGAGATCAGTGGAGAAGATCAGTGAAGGACCAGAGCTGGATTCGAACCCCATCATCAGATGCATCAGCTCCACATGTCAGCGCTCTGACCGCTACTCAGTGGCGTACTCATGCAGTTCCAGGGACTCTGGCTGCATGTATATGCATAGTGTATTTAACCATTATTTTATGTTGTTGAGTCGATATTTTAATAAAAAAAATCTCTGCATCCTCGGCATTAGGGATGTAATATGCCGACATTCACTTAAATGTTTTTCACCTTTTGAAAACAGCAAAGAGCTAACCTGATGTCTTTTATTCATTCATTCATTCATCTTCATGTCGGCTTTTTTCCCTTTCGGGGTCTCCACAGTGGAATGAACCGCCAACTCTCTGGCATATGTTTTACGCAGCGGATGCCCTTTCAGCCGCATGATGTCTTTTAATGAGTATAAAATAATAAAACTGCATTGTGTCCGTGAGTCGAAATTGAGGTGCAGAGTCAATAACAGAAGCACATTTCAAGCTGCGATCGGAGTCCTGTGGGGATTGAGGAAGAGTGTGTTCTGAGCAATCATCTCAAGCCCTGTGTTTTCTGGAAACTTCCCCAAACTCCTCCAGCGAGTTTGAACCCCCTGCCGCTGCGCACCAAACGTCACCTTTCATTCCTCCACCTTCAGAGCGAGCTGCGATTGTGTAAGAAGTCATGGATGTCAGCTCTGTAGCATAGCGAGCAGCCCTCAGAAAAGCTTGTCAGGACTCAATGGAGCGTTTTCTGAGCTGAGGATGCTGGGAAGTTTTCCATCTATATTTACAACAGCGATCTGCCTGCAGCTGCGAGTCGGTCTGTCTTATGTAAAAGAAAAGAGGGTAAAATCAATAAGCGCATGTGTCTGTGGGATTCTGGGAGTTATAAGTACAGTAATCATGTTGAACTGCAGGAAAGCTTTGACAATTTGTTGTTTATTATGCAATAATAATACATATGTAATAATAATGTATCTAAATGTATAAATGCAGATCTCAGAAATATAATTCTCATTCTGGATCGTTGTTTAGTTGCCCGTTTCAGTTGAGTCTTACCTGGGTTTTATCATTTCCTCGTCTGCATATGGCCAGTGTTTCCAAAATTGACATGTTTGGAACATGTTTGTGTTTATGTCTTGTGTTTTGTATTCATTTTTTAAGTCAATTAGTGGTGATGAGTGCAAGCTAGCATCTATCTATCCATCCATCCATCTATCAACCAATAAATTAATTAATCAGTCAATGAATCAATCAATAAATCAACTAAGCAGCCAATGAATTAATCAACAAACCAACCAACTGATTAATCAACCATTTAACTAACCAATCAATTGACCAATCATTCAATCATCCAACAATTAACCAATAAACTGACCAATTAGCAATTTAACTAAACAACAACCTATCAACTAACCAAAGAGTCAATCAACAAGCAATAATTAACCAATCAATCAAGCAATTAATCAACCGTTCAACAAACCGATAAACTAAATAAACAACTCAACCAATCAAGCAGTTAACTTTCCAGTCAATCAATAATTTAATCAAGCAACCATTAAACTAACCAACCGATCAAATAACCAATTAGCCAATCAACCAATCAGCTAACCAACCATACGATTACAACCACACCTAACTAGCTATTTTGTGTAAGAATAGCTGTACAGATTAAATGCACGATAAAATGAACAGATAAAATGCACACGAGCACTTACCAGCAGAATTACCAAGTTAATAACAAATGCTTTGTGTGCTTTAATTAGTACATTTTTATGCATTTAAATGTATTGTTTGCGCTGCTTGTACATGATTACAGTGCATTGTCAAATATGTTTACACCCCTGGCTCCATTAGGTGCAGATTGCTTGAGTTGACCTCTGTTTAAGATGTATTATAATTTAACATTTTGCATAATTTAATGCAGTTCCAAGGGATTTAGAGCCAATCACCAGCCAGACGTTTTGTTACTTTTCCACTCACCAAATTAAATAATACTGTGTCAGCTGTTTCTTTCTATTTCTTTACTGTTTCTTTCATTTATTTTATTTAAAATCTTTGGCAGAATATAATTTTATAATAGTTAAGAGCTTCCAATTATACATCGGTACATGTAAGAATACGTCGAAGCATCAAATTCTGAGCTCTTTTAAAATGCTGCCATGTTGTTCTCGAGTTTAAACGATTTACGTTGCATCAAGTTAAACGATTAATTTGTTGTACTACAATCATAAACATCCTCACTATGTCCCAAAGCGGCCCACACAGATGTTGCTCTGTCTAGCATCTCTATCATTTCAGTAAAATAAACAAGTGTGAATTTGCATATGCAAATGAGTAGTGCTGGATTCTGGGACACTAACAGAGACAGATGATGATCTAACATGATGCTGAGAGAGAAAGAGAGAGAGAGAAAGAAAGAAAGAGACAGGGGAGAAAGAAGAAAGAGAAGATAGAAAGGGTCAGAGACAAGGAGAGAGAAGATAGAGAAAAGAGATGGAGGGAGAGAAGGAAGGACAGAGTGAAAGAATGAGAATGAGTTAAGAGAGAGGGATAGAGACAGCGAATAGCAGAACGAGAAGATGGATGAGGGATGGAGAGAAGACAGCTAGAGAGAGAGAGAGAGACAGAGGAAGAAGCAGAAAGAAAGAGAGAGATAGACAGAGAAGAGAGGGACAGAAACAAGGAGAGAGAGAGAGAGAGAGAGATGAAGAGAAAGAAGAAAGTTGGAAGGAAAGTGTGAGAGAGCTAGACGGAAGACAGAGAGAGAAAAGAGAGAGGGGGAGATGGAGAGGGCTAGAGTGAGAGGGAGAAAGAGAATGAAGGAGAGAGGGATAAAGAGGGTAAGAAAGAAATAAGAGAAAGAGCGAGAGACAGAGGGAGAGAATGAGAGAGATCAGGCAAGAGAAAGAAAACAAGAGAGACGGAATGAGAGAGAGAGGAGAGCGCAGCAGAGAGAGGACATTAGAGAGAGAGAGAGAGTGGGGGCAGAAAAACGAGAGTTAGAATGAGAGAGAGACCAATTTAGAGAGAGAGAGAACAGGAGAAAGAGAATGGGTGAGAGAAACAGAAACTCTTACTTCTAGCCCTCATCAGATTTCATAGCAGACGGTTTGTGTATCTGCTACCAAAGCTGAGCTGTAAGAGATTACTTCCATCCACAACAACAAATAAAACACTATTAGAACGATGAGAGCGAAGCCCTGAAACATGAACTGCATAAGAATAGCTCAAATCCTCCAAATCATAGCAAAGATAACATTTTTGACACTAAGAACCGTTTTTAAACTTAAAGAAGCAAGATCAGCTGCAAAACAAAAGCTGGATGTAAAAGTATCAAATCGATTTTTAGGGCAATGAAAAGCTGAGATTATTCCTCATTACATCAATTTAAAAGTAAAAACAATTTTCTGGTTAGACTTTTAATTGGGACTTAATTCATCCGCGCACGTCGACGAGTGTGCAGGGAGCTACAGCTACGTATGAATGAAGATGTAAATTGGTATTTGAACTGACAGCAGGATGTTTTTCACTGTGTGGAAATGAAGCTGAAAATCTCAGCTAATTGAAGATCTGCTTGCTTTCAGAGACTCCTGTGGAATCGTCATTGACTGAGAGCGAACAAACGATCGTCCTGACCTTCGGATCACCAGCGCTCTTGAAGCAGAATGAATAATTCAGCTCTGATAATTAGTTTACTCTGATGACTTTTCCAAGGGTCCTTCATTTCATTTACCTGGGAATTAACTCAAAAGGGAAAGGTCACCTTTGGTAAATAATGTATTTACTTCAAATCGCAGAGTCTCCCGGAGGAATTACACTTCTGTGCTTCTCTCAATGTCTGAAATATGTCATAAGTAGGCCCCGATGGATTCTGCGGCTTCAGACTGTTGTAGCACTCTCAGAAGAGTTCCTCAGATGGTGGAGCGTAGGGATGAGCACTAGTAGAAGATATTAATGTGGCTCAGGGGGTGAAATCAGGAGAATTTGAGTGTTTGTCGGCTTGAATTACCAATTTGAAAACGCATCAACGCTGTAAACACAGGATTTCTGTCAGTGGTTTGAGTTGCTCCGCAATAGTGTATGGTCGTATACATCACGTGATCCATGACAAAAGTTTTCCTGCGTTCCAATCCCAATACTTCAAATAGATACTCATTTTCAGAAGAAAATGTACACACTTTTAGTGAGTAAGATGAGAGTGTGCTCGAACTGTAATGAACTAAAACTTAACTCCTTCTTTTAAATTCCTTAATTTAAAAACATCCTAACAATATATATATATATATATATATATATATATATATATATATATATATATATATATATATATATACACACACAACAAGCTTTATATTGCTATTATTTATTTATGTGCTTCATCTTTAACAATATGTGGCTTCTGTATGGTATGGTTTGGTTTGGGGCACACTAATTCTCATTTTTTATCCTTGAAAGCGTGGAGAGTGCCCCGATTGGGACGCAACGCTTTATTAGAGGCTCATTAAAGCCTTATGTTTTAAGGTTTATTAGAATTTGGTTAAATCTAGCTTATGTTCTCTTGAAATTCATTATACAGTGATTCTAAAAAATGAAAAAAGTCATACTTCATAAGTATTCTAGCTGAAAGCTTCCTGTGATGCTGTAATAACTTGTTCCGGGGGTGTAAAGAAAACTAGCATGGGCTACTTTTAATTAAAATCAAGCTCATTATCAGCCTCAAATAATGGAGCTCTTTCTCAGGCTGGCTAGTATACTTTAGTTAACTAATTAGCCACGCTTACAAATATATGGCTACTTTCTTGAATGTGTATTTGTCAAACTATTGTTGAACCATTGTGTACCACACCGGATCGTTTCTCCTTACAGCGTCGGAGTCACCCTTATTTTGTTAAAATGGAACCAAAAAGCGACTGATATTTTCACACCTTACAGCTGAAGAAACAATAGAACAACACTGAAAGTTTCAGAGCTCACGATTCTTTGGTTTTAATGGTGTAGTCAGTAAAATTTTGGCCAAACGTGGGCCAGCAAAAAAAAATTAAATCCTCTTCTTCCAGCAGATGACGGGTTGCCAGATTGACTGGACAGATATCAGTCGGGACATAGTTACATTGTTCCACATTGTTTATTTAGTTTCGTTATGTAACATTCTAAAGCCTTCGAGACTGCGTACAAAAAGAATGGTTTAACTGGCAATGATTACATCGGTCAGCTAAAATCTAATCTGATTTACGAGTAAAGAAAAGCTCCATTTTAGTCTGTTGTAACGGCGTCTAAATATAAAGTATATATAAAGGATATTGTTCACAATGACAAGCTTCTTTCAGCTTCTCCTTCTTTTTAGGCCTTTTTAAGTCTTAGCAATCTGGAGAAAGCAATTTATGCATTAATTAGTTCCCGCTTAGAATGCGGGAATACACCAAACGAGTCTTTAATGTCCACATCTTGAACAGAATGCAGCAGCCGATAATGGTACCAGAAAACACGAGCACATTACACCTATTCTATACTCCCTCCACTGGCTCACGGTTAGTTTTAGAGATTAATATAAATGGCAGAAATATAAATATGGCCCATCTTATATTGAAACCGTCACCAGAGCAGCAGAGCTTGAGGATCTGTGAGGAAACACCTGCTGGAGACTCAACCGTCCCGGTGAAAGAAACGAGGCGATCTTGGGACCCAAGCTCTGGATCGCTCCACCTGTCCACCTTCGCTCCATCTCTGCCATGCTGTGTTATGTAAAATTGTTTTCAAGTCTTTCATGTGACACTATGTAGCATTGTTTCAGATTGAGGTTGTGTTCTTATCGTATCTGTTCTTTTCCTGTATCTTTTTTGTATATTTTTGCGTCTGTGTTGTTTTCTTGCGGAGCACTTTAGTCAGCCTTGGATGTTGGAAGCTGCTATAGAAATCAAGTTTGATTAATTTATTGATTGATGATAATGATTCGCTGTTAAAAATTACGATTTATGAACTCTATTTCTGCGTCACAGTGGTGCAGTGGGTAGCACGGTCTTCTCACAGCAAGAAGGTCGCTGGTTCGGGTCTCGGCTGGGTCGGTTGGTATCTCTGTGTGGAGTTCTCATGTTCTCCTCGTGATCGCGTGGGTTTTCTCCGGGTGCTCCGGTTTCCTCCACAAGAACAAAGACAGGCGGTAGAAGTGAATTGAGTAAGAAGTATTGTTCATAGTGTTAAAGAGTGAATGAGTGTGTGTGAATGTTTCCCAGCGATGGGTTGCGGCAGGAAGGGCATCCGCTGCGTAAAACATATGCCAGAGAGTTGGTGGTTCATTCTGCTGTGGCGACCCCGAAAGGGAAGAAAGCCGACATGAAGATGAATGAACTCATTTTCTAAATGCAATTACTTGGATGGAGAAAAATGATAGATTTTTTGAGAATGAAAGCGAGGCCCGGAAGATTCCGATCAGATTCAGAAAGGGCGGTGTTGGATCCTCTTGTGATGTCAGAGCTTACATCAACCGTGTGTTTAAATGCTGCATTTCTTTTCAGTACTTTGTTTTGATGAATTTGAACCAACTGTGTAAATCGACAACTCAATTTAGTACACTTTGAACACAAATACTTTGCACTTACTGCCACCTCTGTCTAGAAATTCCTGCTTGGACTATTTGTGAAGTTTTTGGGTGACTACCTCACTACTCCTCTGTGCAATTTTCTCATATACAGGATTAATTTTAAGGTGCAGTATCATTTAACTATTTATTAATAATATATAATTATTATCTGCAAATATTTTTTATCAAAAACATGCCTCGAGTCATCTTTGTTTGTGTAATCCTATTTTCTGAGTGCTCAATATGACTCAATGGGTAACTACACCCACTGGCTATAGCAGCAGCCACTAACCAATCAGATGAAGGGCTAGTGCAGCTCATCTTAATGAAGAACGAATGCGCTGACTGACCTGGGAGTGAACCGTAGCAGATGTCTCGAAACAAAACTATTTTTGGCACCAAAAGATTAATGTATTCATCAGAAAGGGTTGGATTTTCTATGTGCCAACAAGCAAAACCCAGCAGGGGGCGTGGTGGAATCCTGACAGTGGGAGGAACATGAGATATTTTGAGAAGCATAACCAATTGAGATGATTTCAAAGACATTTATGATAAATACTGCCTTTTAAAGGTTATTAAGGGTGCAAATATTTATTATCAATCACTTAAAATGGGCATAATATAGTATCTTTAAGAAAAATACACAAAATACGCTGATCAAGCCATATTATGGAGTTAAGAAATCCAGCAGTATTTTCTCCAAATATTAGATGAAAAGCTTCGAAAGAGTTTCAGCAGCTTTGATCAAAAACAAAGCGAAAGTACCACTCCCCTCTCCTCCGCCACACACAGCCCTTCAGAGAAACAAGGCAGTAATTGCTAATCTAGAAATTTACGACGCCTACGTAATTGCACTTTTTGCATAAAAGCCCCTCCGAGGGACAAAAACAGGGCCAGCAGCTAGACTTGTGTTTCGTTAGCTGCCTTTGTCTTGCTCCTTCATCTGATCGGCGGTTATTAACACTCTGCATTACATCACAGGCCTGGATCTAATCTTATTTCCTAGGAAGCACTCTGCTGCAGAGCACACAGGCCTTATCTGAGCAGAGATGTTTCTGCTGATGATCAGATGAGAGTGCAAGTCTTCTTCTTTTATTGACCCGCAGTGGCCACTGTCAAACAATCGCAGGACACTAATTCGAGGAAATGGAGAGGCTTCATATGACCTAATGGAGCGTTCGCCGTTCTTCAGATCAATTGAATTGTTTGGTTTTTAAAGGTACTCTCCAGGCAAAAAATGTGTTTTTCTTAATTTTGCGTCACTTTAATAGTCTCTTATGTGTGTATATGCATGGTAGAGTCATAGTACTGTTTGTGGGCATTGTTTCTGTACAGTTCGCTCACAAGCAGTACAGCAATTACCTCTACCGATTCAAGCAAATGTATTTAAATCACATACTTGAGTGAGAATCATTAAAATCTGTTTATCGTCCAGGGCCATTCTTTCTTTCTTTCTTTCTTTCTTTCTTTCTTTTTATCTATCTATCTATCTATCTATCTATATATATATATATATATATATATATATATATATATATATATATATATATATATATATATATATATATATATATATATATATTCACACACACACTACCACTTGCTCAGTTCTACCTGTGGCAGGAAGGATCAGTTCTCAATGTACGTGCGAGCCAAATGCTATATAATATGTATATATTTTTGTCATTTGCTGATAAAATGTGAGTGGGAGGGCTGAGCTCATTTTATTGCTGCATTTTACATTTAAGAGTTTTATTCAAGCAAATCGATTTAAATCACAAACTCTAGTTAATCAATAAAATCAGTTTATTGTCCAGCCCCATAATATATATATATATATATATATATATATATATATATATATATATATATATATATATATATATATATATATATATATATATATATATATATATATATATATATATATATATATATATATACCAGTTCTACCTGTGGCAGGAGAGATCAGTACTCAAATTCTATTCCGGTGCAGAACTCATTAAGAATTCCAGAGCAGGGCTTGGATTATGTCTGTATGTCCAGCAAAACTATCAACCAATCAGCACCAAGCGGTCGGTTCTCAAACTGTGGTTTGGCCGAAATGTCGCAGTGTTTCAATCTGTGATTGAGTTTAACTTGTAGTTTTGTGATTATTTGATTTTAACCTCTCAGCCGCCATAGCAATAGTCTGTAATATTTACCATGAAAAGCCACAAACGTACCCAAGAGAATGCGCTTCGATGTTTACTTATGCTAGCAGTGCATTCTGGGGGATGTAGTTTCCTCCTTTGGCCATGTATGTCAGATTGGAGCCATACAGAAGATATTTAACAGGTCATATCCTATTGCGGCAAAACAGCTTGTAAAATGTTATTTAATCAGTTCATGCATACCTAAATCTTTGCATTGTACGGAGCATGCTTGCCACGATTAAAACAATAAGAAAGCCCCACTATTTCCAGCACCTCCGGGAGGTGTTCCTTTACCTCAGTGTTCATAAAGACACGTCTCCGACATTAAATTATAGGATTGAAGCGGCGCAGCAAGCACTGTTTTCATGTCTCAACGTATGAATCAAAGCCAGCCACAGAGATGAGTGGTGGCACTGAACAAGCCTAAACACACATTCAGCCTTTTAAACTCGGCCAGGAGAAGGGCATGCTACGCCTCAAACAGAAAAACTGTATGGAAAAAAGATGAAAATGAGATTGTCTTGTTTGTAAAGAGCTGTATTAAAAAGTGACTCCAGGTCTTATCCAATTCTTTTGAGAAGACGGATTGACTAGCGCAAGCATTAGCTCTGCTTCACCGGACAGAATATACATTATTAAGCTTTTCTGATCGAGTGTTGTGTGGAAATGTAATCTTTTCTGAACAGTACTCTTTTGTAAGCCATCATATATTTGTGTTTGTAAACTTGAAAGTTTGTCGCTTGGAGGTCCTAGTTTTAACCAGTTCCGTGTATGCATTGCATAGTTAACAAAGGATTTAAAATGTTTTCCTAACATTTTGTGTGTTATGCAATTAAAATGGAATCTATCATATTTTAGAAATTTAAAATCAGAAAAAAAAATTGCAAAAATAAATCCACAATTTTTACATCTCAAAAAGGAATCTGCAATATTCTCTAAACACAACACGAGAAATATATATGTTCGCAGCAACCTTGTGTAGAGTGCGTAGGAATCATATAAAATGCCTGACGTTGCAGTTGTGTTCCGGTAGATGAGGAGATCGACTTGTGATCAGAAGGTCGCAGGTTCGATCCTCAGATCCTCCGAGTTGAAGGTGGAGCGAGTGATGAAACACTTGCTCTCCATCTTCAGCAACCACAGCTGTGGAGCCCTTGAGGAGCTCCAGGTCCCCGACTGCTCCCCGGGCCCCGCAGCCATGCTGCCACTGCTCCGGGTGAGTGCTCACGGTGTGTTTGTTCACTGCTGGGTGTGTGTGTACACTGGGATGGGCTACATGCAGAGCACACATTCTGGGTATGACTCTGCCGTAATGTGGTTTTCCAAGCGTTTAGTCTGTATGCAGAGAGAGGCCAGCACACAAGGTTTTCTTCCCAAGACCATTCTTTTATTGTGACTCCAGTGATCAACAAGGTAAACCAACATAAAACATAAAAAAAAAGCAGGAAAGGTCTACAAACAAAACACTGAGCTCAAAAACATAAAAAAGCAAATGCTGAACAGCAAAACCTACAATAAATTAGACTGTGAGGACTCCAGAATAAACTAACTAAATGCAGCCAGTTGAGGCTCTTTCTCTCAAAAGTAGTTTTGCACAGACCAGTGTCAAATTGCAGGAGACCAGCAACACATCGCTCAAGATCGTCCTCCATGAACACTGAAACCAGGCCCTTAAATATGGCTGGTTTCCCAGCATGCCAATCAGAGCCAAACCAAATACAGGTAAGTTAACACATTAGATATACTTAAAATAACTTGTAATGAGCAGCAAAATACACATCCTCGTTCAAACATATTATAATATGTACAGCCAGCATACCTATTCAACAAGTAAAATGTTTTAAGAGACATACAATTACAATAGGATATCTCAAAAAAAAGAAATATTAACTTAAGCTTCCCACCTTTTTTCTTCCAGGTTGGAACCTTCCAGCACCAGCCAATCAGGATGGCCCACATCAGTACAACATGGCACTTCTGCTGCCCCCTCCATCAATAAAGATTAATAAAGCTCAGGCAGTGGGTTTAATTTATTGACTGCATAAAAAAAGTTTTACAGGACAATGAGCCTGTGAACATTGACACAGGTTCACTCCAGATCTGACCAACTGCTCACGTTCACTTTTTTAGGTGAAGTATGAAACGTTTAAATTTCACACATTTCTTATACATTTTTTATAGAATGTCGGAAAGCGAGCCAGCAAAATATACAATACCTTCTTTGCTCAGCGATTGAATGGGAGCAGGAAGGAGTAAAAACTTATTTAGTCTTGTTCAATTTCACTCTAAATTCTCTATCTAGTAGGAAAGCAGATGGTTGGACAATGACTGACGTGCTGAACCAGTTTTAAGTGAATCCAACAAAAACCTTTATTTGAAAATGCAAATATGTGCTGGAACAAAAAAACTTAAAAAAATAAAACATGAAAAAAAAAAAAAAAAAACGCAACATGCTATGTGGCTACACCTCAAGGGGTCGCCCAAGGGGCAACTTCCTGCTTTCCCTCTCGATGCGTGACAGGAAGTGACTAAACTGCAGTTTCTCTAATGTTAAAACTGACCAACTTTGGAGCAAAAAAAAACACTCTATTAGGTTTATTGATTCAGATCGCAAGTTTTGACCTTCATGAACACTCTGAGGGGGAGAAATACTTTTATATTTGTTTGCTGAGATTGTAAGATTTATAAAATGTAAACCTTCATCCAATCAGACCGACGTGTCCTTCCACTTTGGACACTTTGTCAAGTACTGGCTACGCCGACTCTACGCCTCTTTTAACTCTGCCAGAAACCGACGGTGATGTAGCAAACCCTCCAGCCATGCTATATAGAGTCAGTGTGATCCACTCATACAGGCCTGGCTTGGTCAGGAAGCACAAAAATCAAAATTGTTATAGCTTAAACTTGGGCCAAAGTCCTTCCCCGGTCATACCAACATTGTATACCAACAAAGTTTGAATAAATGTAATAAAGTAAACTATATACTTTAAAAATAATACAAGTCAGTTATCTAAATCAAACAAAAGAAAAGTCATGAAAAAATTAAGAATGACAACATTTAAACATGAAAACAAGTGATTTCAGCTCCCCCTCTGACAAACACAAAATGGTGGCTCCCACAGGAAATGATGCGGAAGTTGAAAGCTAAAAGGGCAAACAAATCACTCAATGGGTTTAGCTGGTTGCATGCGAACCGGGAAGTTAACGGCTGCAGGTTTGTGGAGGACTGACGATGGGTGAAGGTCATTCTAACAGAAATGCTTCTGGAGCGTTATTTTAACATTGAACCTTGGTGAATTTTGGACTAAAGTAACACAAAAAAAATCGTCTAATTTAATTAACTAAATTTAACAGCTGCAATAAAATGTCGGTCATATCAACAGCTTAATCTGTGACACTGTAAAATACTAAATAATTCTCTAAAATAAACGAATTATGATTGGTAAATATTTAACTTAAGAAACACAGAACTACTTAAAAATCATAAAGCCAACCTCAAATACTCAAATAAATCTTCTCGTTGATCTCCTCATTCTCAAACTTTAATATACACACACATTAATATTTAAACTATTTCATAATTGAACGTGTTTTCTAATCCTCCTTTAGCCTGTCACACATTTTTACCCCAAATTAGTGTTTGGAGCTCTGTGAGCAAAAGCTGCCGCATCAATGGCAACCTTCTAAACCCTTCGTGTGGTTGAAAGCCGCAAGTGACGTGAATGCCACACAAAACGAGGCGCAGTAAATCAAACTGATCGCTTGAGTAGAGGAATATTGAATGCTGACAAACTTTGAGTGCACAGCAACCAGTCAACCAGTCGCTTTTTGTGACGTGATTTTTTTTTAATCAAGCGGAAACATTTTCAACAAAAATGGAGGAGACAAATATCATCACAGTTTGTTGCCTCCCAGAACTGAATGACTCGTATTATTATCCATCTGGAAACCAAAAGAATTTTGCTTGGAATAAAGTGGATGAGGAGGTCGCATTTTTTATTAAACAACTTGATATATATTGATATCGTGCTAAAGATAAGCATGCCATTTAATGTATTTATCAAAGTGAGTGTGCAGGAAGAGATGGAAAGAGTTGAGGGACACTTTTTGAAGGAGAGTAGAAAAAATAGGAGAAAAGGAGTGGGTCTCATGTTCCAGGCTCTCCTGGCGAGCTCGCACCTAGTTACGCGCCGTTCACGGAGCTCCATGAAAGTGTGGACGAACAGCAAATCCACACGCTTACAAAGTAACCGAGCACGTGTGAACTAGGCCTCAGAAGAAACACTTGAAAAAAAAAAAACAGGAAGAGGAGGAATGAATGAGTGTTCTCTGTACGACGGGTTGATTCGGTTCTAAAAACTGAGACTGTCCTGGAACTCGTGGGGTGCACGGTTTCTTCTAGCGCTGGTGTATTTTCTGTGAGGGACCGATGTAGGGGCGTCCTGTGTGCTGTTCTGAGCTGCAAGAGAGAAGCGTTGGTGGAGTTAAGAAGTCACAGTTATGCTAGAGCTCCATTATAGACTCGAGCTTAGGGATAAATCAATTATAAAAGCATGATCACTCTCAGACGCTCTTCTCCTGCTGTAAACAAACACGAGCCCCAGCTGCGCACAAGAACTGGCTGCTTTGCATTAATGCATGCTCCCAAACATCTTATACTCTCAGCAAGTCGCTGCTGCTGCTGCATTTGGCAGACAACTTGGGGCACTTTTGGACTGTGTCTTACCTTCTCACTTGTGTTTCACTTCATCTGAAAGGAATGATTAGTTATCGAACCTCTCATATGAGCACCCTGAGACCTGCTCCACCTGCTACGATCTCTATTCTTGATTTTGAGTGCGTGGCATCAAAAGAAGCAAAAAAGTCGCAGGTTAAGATATAGGTTACTCACATAACAACTTTAAATATTGTTTAACCCTTGTGTGGTGTTCATATTATTGTTACTCAGGCGGTGTTTTAGTAACCCTTGTGTGGTGTTCATATTATTGTTACTCAGGCGGTGTTTGAGTAACCCTTGTGTGGTGTTCATATTATTGTTACTCAGGCGGTGTTTGAGTAACCCTTGTGTGGTGTTCATATTATTGTTACTCAGGCGGTGTTTGAGTAACCCTTGTGTGGTGTTCATATTATTGTTACTCAGGCGGTGTTTGAGTAACCCTTGTGTGGTGTTCATATTATTGTTACTCAGGCGGTGTTTGAGTAACCCTTGTGTGGTGTTCATATTATTGTTACTCAGGCGGTGTTTGAGTAACCCTTGTGTGGTGTTCATATTATTGTTACTCAGGCGGTGTTTGAGTAACCCTTGTGTGGTGTTCATATTATTGTTACTCAGGCGGTGTTTGAGTAACCCTTGTGTGGTGTTCATATTATTGTTACTCAGGTGGTGTTTGAGTAACCCTTGTGTGGTGTTCATATTATTGTTACTCAGGCGGTGTTTGAGTAACCCTTGTGTGGTGTTCATATTATTGTTACTCAGGCGATGTTTGAGTAACCCTTGTGTGGTGTTCATATTATTGTTACTCGGGCAGTGTTTGAGTAACACTTGTGTGGTGTTCATATTATTGTTACTCAGGCGGTGTTTGAGTAACACTTGTGTGGTGTTCATATTATTGTTACTCAGGCGGTGTTTGAGTAACCCTTGTGTGGTGTTCATATTATTGTTACTCGGGCGGTGTTTGAGTAACCCTTGTGTGGTGTTCATATTATTGTTACTCAGGCGGTGTTTGAGTAACCCTTGTGTGGTGTTCATATTATTGTTACTCAGGCGGTGTTTGAGTAACACTTGTGTGGTGTTCATATTATTGTTACTCAGGCGGTGTTTGAGTAACCCTTGTGTGGTGTTCATATTATTGTTACTCAGGCGGTGTTTGAGTAACCCTTGTGTGGTGTTTATATTATTGTTACTCAGGCGGTGTTTGAGTAACCCTTGTGTGGTGTTCATATTATTGTTACTCAGGTGGTGTTTGAGTAACACTTGTGTGGTGTTCATATTATTGTTACTCAGGCGGTGTTTGAGTAACCCTTGTGTGGTGTTCATATTATTGTTACTCGGGCGGTGTTTGAGTAACCCTTGTGTGGTGTTCATATTATTGTTACTCAGGTGGTGTTTGAGTAACCCTTGTGTGGTGTTCATATTATTGTTACTCGGGCGATGTTTGAGTAACCCTTGTGTGGTGTTCATATTATTGTTACTCAGGCGGTGTTTGAGTAACACTTGTGTGGTGTTCATATTATTGTTACTCAGGCGGTGTTTGAGTAACCCTTGTGTGGTGTTCATATTATTGTTACTCAGGCGGTGTTTGAGTAACCCTTGTGTGGTGTTCATATTATTGTTACTCAGGCGGTGTTTGAGTAACCCTTGTGTGGTGTTCATATTATTGTTACTCAGGAGGTGTTTGAGTAACCCTTGTGTGGTGTTCATATTATTGTTACTCAGGCGGTGTTTGAGTAACCCTTGTGTGGTGTTCATATTATTGTTACTCAGGCGGTGTTTGAGTAACCCTTGTGTGGTGTTCATATTATTGTTACTCAGGCGGTGTTTGAGTAACCCTTGTGTGGTGTTCATATTATTGTTACTCAGGCGGTGTTTGAGTAACCCTTGTGTGGTGTTCATATTATTGTTACTCGGGCGGTGTTTGAGTAACCCTTGTGTGGTGTTCATATTATTGTTACTCAGGTGGTGTTTGAGTAACCCTTGTGTGGTGTTCATATTATTGTTACTCGGGCGGTGTTTGAGTAACCCTTGTGTGGTGTTCATATTATTGTTACTCAGGCGGTGTTTGAGTAACCCTTGTGTGGTGTTCATATTATTGTTACTCAGGCGGTGTTTGAGTAACCCTTGTGTGGTGTTCATATTATTGTTACTCAGGTGGTGTTTGAGTAACCCTTGTGTGGTGTTCATATTATTGTTACTCAGGCGGTGTTTGAGTAACCCTTGTGTGGTGTTCATATTATTGTTACTCAGGCGGTGTTTGAGTAACCCTTGTGTGGTGTTCATATTATTGTTACTCAGGCAGTGTTTGAGTAACCCTTGTGTGGTGTTCATATTATTGTTACTCAGGCGGTGTTTGAGTAACCCTTGTGTGGTGTTCATATTATTGTTACTCAGGCGGTGTTTGAGTAACCCTTGTGTGGTGTTCATATTATTGTTACTCAGGCGGTGTTTGAGTAACCCTTGTGTGGTGTTCATATTATTGTTACTCAGGCGGTGTTTGAGTAACCCTTGTGTGGTGTTCATATTATTGTTACTCAGGCGGTGTTTGAGTAACCCTTGTGTGGTGTTCATATTATTGTTACTCAGGCGGTGTTTGAGTAACACTTGTGTGGTGTTCATATTATTGTTACTCAGGCGGTGTTTGAGTAACCCTTGTGTGGTGTTCATATTATTGTTACTCGGGTGGTGTTTGAGTAACCCTTGTGTGGTGTTCATATTATTGTTACTCGGGCGGTGTTTGAGTAACCCTTGTGTGGTGTTCATATTATTGTTACTCAGGCGGTGTTTGAGTAACCCTTGTGTGGTGTTCATATTATTGTTACTCAGGCGGTGTTTGAGTAACCCTTGTGTGGTGTTTATATTAGTGTTACTCAGGCGGTGTTTGAGTAACCCTTGTGTGGTGTTCATATTATTGTTACTCGGGCGGTGTTTGAGTAACCCTTGTGTGGTGTTAATATTATTGTTACTCGGGCTGTGTTTGAGTAACCCTTGTGTGGTGTTCATATTAGTGTTACTCAGGCGGTGTTTGAGTAACCCTTGTGTGGTGTTCATATTATTGTTACTCAGGCGGTGTTTGAGTAACCCTTGTGTGGTGTTCATATTATTGTTACTCAGGCGGTGTTTGAGTAACCCTTGTGTGGTGTTCATATTATTGTTACTCAGGCGGTGTTTGAGTAACCCTTGTGTGGTGTTCATATTATTGTTACTCAGGCGGTGTTTGAGTAACACTTGTGTGGTGTTCATATTATTGTTACTCAGGCGGTGTTTGAGTAACCCTTGTGTGGTGTTCATATTATTGTTACTCGGGTGGTGTTTGAGTAACCCTTGTGTGGTGTTCATATTATTGTTACTCGGGCGGTGTTTGAGTAACCCTTGTGTGGTGTTCATATTATTGTTACTCAGGCGGTGTTTGAGTAACCCTTGTGTGGTGTTCATATTATTGTTACTCAGGCGGTGTTTGAGTAACACTTGTGTGGTGTTCATATTATTGTTACTCAGGCGGTGTTTGAGTAACCCTTGTGTGGTGTTCATATTATTGTTACTCGGGTGGTGTTTGAGTAACCCTTGTGTGGTGTTCATATTATTGTTACTCGGGCGGTGTTTGAGTAACCCTTGTGTGGTGTTCATATTATTGTTACTCAGGCGGTGTTTGAGTAACCCTTGTGTGGTGTTCATATTATTGTTACTCAGGCGGTGTTTGAGTAACCCTTGTGTGGTGTTTATATTATTGTTACTCAGGCGGTGTTTGAGTAACCCTTGTGTGGTGTTTATATTATTGTTACTCAGGCGGTGTTTGAGTAACCCTTGTGTGGTGTTCATATTATTGTTACTCGGGCGGTGTTTGAGTAACCCTTGTGTGGTGTTAATATTATTGTTACTCGGGCTGTGTTTGAGTAACCCTTGTGTGGTGTTCATATTATTGTTACTCAGGCGGTGTTTGTGGGTCTCGTGGACCCGTTGCTGTTTGCGGATTTAAATTCACCCAATCAAAACATTTTATGTTAAAATCTTAAACAATATTTCCTTTAGCCAAGAAACAAGTGCTATAATCAGCAAATATACTTTATTTATTGTTCTTTAACCTGATTTCTTCACGTTTAGAATTTGAACCATGTGTGGTGTTCTCATTATTGTTACTTTGGCAGGGTTGGTGGCTCTGCTCGACTCGTTGCATTTTGGCGATTTTAATTCACACAATCACACAATTTTATTCTAAAATGTAAAATGTTATGTTTATGTGTGATTTATGTTTGTGTGGGAAGAGAGAATGAAGGTAAAGAATCTACCATTTTCACACTTTAACACGCTCCGGGTCCAGTAGAGCCGAACACCTTGTGTGTAATATAATTGTGTAGCGGGGCGTACGTGTGGGGTCATAAAAAATCTGTTCTGATGATGTTTTTCACAGGAAATGAGCCAAGCTCCGTGAATCTCAGCTTCAAATAATAAATGCTTGTTTAATTTTTCTTCTGATGAAAACTGAAAATGGGTCCCGAACACCATACAAGGGTTAAAATGTCTATTGTAGTAAACTACAACAAATAAAGAGCTTCAAATTCTGTTATTTTAAGGGACAATAACATGAAATGCTATAAAACATGCACTGTATCTTGCGGTAGACTGGAGGGGTTGTTGTCCGTCAGCATACTTGTTATTCACCTACCCAGAAAACCGTGCAAACTGAGTGCATTTTATTCTTAACGTTTTATTGATTTAGTTCTTTTTATTAAAATTTCTTTCAGTAACACAGCAGAAAACGAGCTTCTTTATTTGATGCAGCTTATAACGGTCTTTTTCCTTCAAGCCTCGCGATGATGGCGCAGTCAAGAGTCCGGCATGCAACCAGCAAACGAAAAAATAAACACTTAAAAAGCTGTTGGAACAACCTGAATCTGTATAATTACTTTTTTAATCATTTCCTTTTCCGTCATCAAACTTGGAAAAATGACAAGAAAATCAAAAGCCCAGTTTCATTAATATTAGAGAAATGGAAATGATTTTTATTTTTATTTTGGGCTAGCGCTTTATAATGACACATTAAAAATCATTATGTGCGCATTAGCAAATAGTTAATTAATCAATCATAAGGCATTTTTTCTACATCTGGAAAGATTGTTGTAATGCTCAGCATACTTTTTAAATGTATCTTCTCCAATATACATTTTATTCAATCGAAGTTGATGTTTTTTTTGAGGAGCACAATGACAGAATACGAGTCTCTTTATTTGTTGCAGCTTATAGCGGAAATCTTTTTTTTTCACCCCACTCCTGCACAAATGGTAGAGTTAAGTCCATCGCAAAAACAGCAGTAAAACGGAAAAAAGTTAACAAATAAAAAAGGTCCAATCAAATTTTTTGTTCACATTATCTTGGACAATCATTGTTGCCTTCAAAACGCTAAAACACAAATGAAATTAGGTTCCAGATTTACGCTCCTGAATAATCATGATTTAGAGACACAGTTCTATGGACCTGATAAGAACGTACAACCCCCCCGCGAGGGTTTGGGATTAACCCCTCACATGCCACCTGATCGGCAGCCTCAATCCAAACTATCCAAAGCAGCGTGCTCACTGAAAAACTCTGAAAGCTTTTTTAGAGCGTGCTATGCAGGCAACAGGACAAAATGGAACCATATGCCCCAATCTTTAACTGTTTGGTAGAGTTTTACACTAAATGACCTCTGCTAGACTCAGAAAATATATGGCCCGCTTACAGTATGCCAGCGCACCTGTCAACGTAGATTCTCAATTATTTTCTGTTGTGATCCCCCCCCCCCCCATTCACTTCCCCACGCAACTATAAGTAGTTTTATTTGTCTTTAAATTTGTTACAAGTACACCTCTGCATAACACAGTATCCTTATTAATGTATAAGAGAAAAAAGAGAGAAACATTGACCAACTTACAACAAAGAATAGCTTTATTAACTGTAGCAGAAAAGATTTAAGGTGCATCTAAAATAAAAAAAAAACATTAAATCCTTAATAAAACTATAAACATTGTTTGACTGATCGTGATTGCTGGCAATATTCGACACGTTTTCCCTGAAAAAACTCAAGCGGTTTATCAGCGTGATTGGAGTGTAACGTCTTTAAGTGGCGCCTTCATTTATTTGCCTTCATGCTGTCCGCTGCCAACATTTTTAGACTCAGTAAGCACACCTGTCTCTCCTCGTCTCCCACCGCAGTCACAGTGAAGCCAAGCGCTACAAACGCGTCATATTTCCTCGTCTTAGCTTTCGGGAGACTTTCGTTTGTCTCTTTATCTCCTTCTCTCTCCGCCTGTCTTCTACACTTCGTGTCTACACTTCATACTCTGCCAATGAGAGCGCCACTGCCCCCTAATGTAGTGGAGTGGTATTGCACTTTATTCTAGAACAGTAAAAAAAATAGAAAAATTAAAAAGCATGTTCCCCGAGGACAAACGCGCACCACTTGACAGAGCCTCACGCAACACCCCCCACTCTGCTCATAATTGCCTCGTATCGCAAACGTGGTTGTCAAGACCTGGAGAATACTCGAATAGAGAATCAATATAGAGAATACTCCCTCTTTAGATTTCCAACTATTACCGCTGTTTAAACGAGGAGTAGACCATCTTACGCAAAGTAAAAAGAGAAACATGAGTGTTGAGTGTCGAAGAGGTGGAAGGAGGGATAGCTTGCATGATGTAGCTGCTAGCTCTTTGCTCGTGTCTTATACACTGGAGATGATCTGGGTAGGTGGGAACATATGATTAGTCAATTATCAGCTCCTCCCGAACTTCTGCTAATTTGATGATTAACGTAATTAATTATTTGTGCACATAACTCTTAGACAAACAGTCCTTTCTTTTTAGAAGTCACTGGCAGACCAAGTTTGAGACAGCTCTAATGCAGATAAACAAAAAATACTTTATTTGTAAGTTTACTTATGCTATAGCTAGTAGTACAATCGGGGTTCTGCTAAAGTGACCACTGAACTGTTGAAGAGCTCCTCGTCGAACCATGCAGCTCAAAAACAAGCTTCGGCAGCTCTTCAACAGACATTAAATTTTATTTACACAAATATCCAAACGGTGTCCTCAGTTTAATGCTCATTTCTGTGCATTCGAATTCCTTCCTCACTTCTCAGTCCCAACTATGACTCCGGGTGCTTCTTCTTCAGAGAGTTCCGAAGAGGTCATTTAAAGAAAATGAAGCAGTTGAAGCTGGCGCATCAGAGCTGTGTGTGGATGATGGAAGGCTGCAGGACAACCGAGCGCGCTGACAGAAATCCAGGATGCTAGTTAGCAAGCAGCGGTGCACACCGTCAGGAGGGAAGTCAAACGAGATGAGAGAGGGAGCCAAGCCACTCCAGCTCACAATGACACGCTGCGAGTCGCTCATGAATTAAAGATGGCCCTCTGACGCGAGGAAGGAGACCGGCGGAGAAGCTCCCAGTCTGGTGACAGTTTGGGAATTTTTAGTCATCAAATCTCACCTTCTTTTTTTTTTGACATTTTGCTGGATTTCCTTATTCACGTAAATCCAGCTGTTGTACGGTCAGGCAATAACTGAAAAAAAACCCAGAACAAACAACAAACAGGGGCACAGCAGTTACACCATTTGTTGATTTTCTTATTTTTCATAATCACTTTTATTTATTTGTTTTTATTTACTTTATTCATAACACAATGTAATTTACACTGACATTATCCTCTTGAAAATGTATATTTTCTCCCCTTTTAACAGATGCTCCGACCCGCCGTCTGCGCTGAGTCCTCTTGCACGCTGAGCGTTACGTCTGAACTACTAATGACCAAAATTTCTAAAAAAAAATTCATTTCTCAAAAATTTCTCATTTCACAGAGGGCCACATTAGCATAATGGCTGTCCTCAAAGGGCCAGATGTAACTTATAAATGTAAAACAATGTAATCGAATGTAATGTAAAATAAATGTAACTACTCCTTAATGTTACACAACTCATTATTTATAACTTATTCAAGTGACAATTCAGTTGCATAGAAACAATTGTATGCTTGTTGTTCTAATATAAATCCTTTTGATTTTTGTCAGCTTATGAAAACTTGGGAAGACGTAGCATATCGATCATCATCTTTTATCATCGGGCTCAAGAAACAGATCACAGATAAACTATTAGCTGTTTTTATTTCAAATCTTGAGATTAATTTCAGCGTGAGAAATCGGAGGTGTGGCGTGAGAGATCACTCAAACACGTGAGTCTTACGTTCAATGTGTGAGAGTTGGCACCTCTGCAGTTTCACTCGTGAGTATGGATGCGGAAACTACCGTAGGCCAAAGGCATTGTGGGAAATGTAGTTTTTTTTCCGTTTCCGTATTTTTATTTTTAGACACTCGAAACTTTTATGCTCTCGCGGGCCATATTAGATTACATGGCGGGCCACATCTGGCCCGCGGGCCTTGAGTTTGACACATGTGCTTTAGTGCCACCATTTGGACAGAGATGCTCTTCTGTAGATTGTCGTAGAAACAGTATAATTCCCTTCGATTTCTCGGCTTGTGTGAGTCGACCCTATAATGCTTTTCTGCCATTTTTAATTTTCATAAAAACATACTTCTTTCAGAAAAACTCCTCCTAGAGCGATTGTCTGATAGCTATGAAATCGGAACCATTTTATCTTCAGACACTGCTGATTAAAAGTTATCGAATTCTACTCAATACATCAAATCCTTTTCGAATGGAAATCAAACAAATGTTTTCGTAAAATCGCCAAAACTTTCGTGATGCAATATTACAGCAACACGTTGAGATGTTGAGAATAAACTTGGCACGTGGTTTTCTAAGTAAGATACGAAGTGAGTTTCTATAGCAAAAATACATATTTTGGTTAATAACTACCAAGCCGCTCATCTGAAAATCTTTAAATTAGTCTCAATATTTGAGGACCATCATGCAGGACAATACCAATTTTGTATGCTGTAGTTTCTAAACTATTGAGATAAAATTGCAAAACATGCAGTTTGTCACAAAGACATGGCGCTCGTCAAAAACAATTTGTTGCAGTGCCACCTTGTGTGTCATTGTCATATAAACATATACAGTTAATATAAACTTGGTTTATATGTTAATGAAGTAGGGGGGGGGGGGGGTATGAATTAATTTGTTTGCGATTAACGAAATGATTTCAACCTTTGTGTGGTGTTCGGGTCTGTGGAGCCCGTTTTCAGTTTTCATCAAAAGAAAAACTATAAAATGTGAAACAGATTCACTGGCTTTGGCTCATTATTTGTAAAAATCATCTCTCAGAACACATGTTTATGAGCCCTCGCTGTATCTCTACACATTTATATTACACACGAGGCTCTACCCGGAGTGTGTAAAAGAGAGAACATTTTTTATTCTCTACCTTTATTCTGTCTTCCACACAGACATAAATCACACATAAACATACAACTTTAGATTTTAGAATAAAATTCTATGATTGTGTGAATTAAAAGCTCCAAAATGCAACCGCTCCAGCAGAGCCTCCAACCCTGCCAAAGAACACCACACGTGGTTTAAACTCTAAATGTGAAGAAATAAGGTTAATATTAGTAAAATAAAGCATTTTTGCCATTTAAATCAATTGTTTCCTGGCTCAAATTAATATCTTTTAAATATTTTAACATAAAATTCCTTGATTGGGATTAAAAATCATTGGTTCCAACAGACCCGCAAACTCCAACAACAAGAACATGAAGAGTTACAAGTTTTACGCTCGCAAACCCAGGTGTCATATACAACTCTAAAACCTCTTCAACAGTTTTCTGTGAAGGACTTTTATTCTATCAGTTCTAAACACATCCATTCATTCATCTTCATGTCGGCTTTCTTCCCTTTCGGGGTCTCCACAGCAGAATGAACCACCAACTCTCTGGCATATGTTTTACGCAGCGGATGCCCTTCCAGCAGCAACCCATCGCTGGGAAACATTCACACACACACATTCTCTATGAGAACTCCACACAGAGATACAAACCGACCCAGCCGAGGCTCGAACCAGCGACCTTCTTGCTGTGAGACGACCACTGCGCCACCGTGACGCTCTTCTAAACACATTATTTTTTTTCCATCCGAGCAATGTGCTGCTTTATTGACAGCAGTGAAAAGGTGTAAAGTTGAAGAAGAGTTGTGAAAAAGCCTCCCTCTCTTTAGGCTTGGTGCTGACTAATAAACTCTTCTCAGTGTTTATCAGGCCCAGTGCACACGCGACTGCAGCTCAGACGCACGGCTCGCTCTAATGACTTAAGACGGCAATTTAAAAATAGATAATGACCTCCTTCCCGTCACATCTAGCACACGCTGCGGGGAGACTCCAGACATTTTGCTCCCAATCTCTTGTTTCCTGCTAACTGCTAGCGGTTTGATTAGCCGGGGATGTGCCGTAACCTGCTCCAGAGGACTTCGTCCTGCAGTTACAGTAAAAGCTTTCCTCTGTTCAGAGAGACGTTGGGTCCTTCCTGAGGTGAAATAGCTCTGCCAGTTCTTCACTGAAAGTGTATTTAACTACAAAGCGCCCCTAAATTGATTGTTCCACACATTGCTGAAGTAAAATTCACAGAGGCCGAGTAAAACTAAATCATTTCATTAAAGGGACAAACTGAAGAGAGTTATTTGCACTGTATTTAGAGAAGGAGAAAATGCAATTTAATCTCCATATTTTATGTTGTAGTGAAGACAAGTAGGCTTTAACAATTTAATACTTGGCTAAGTTTGTTGCACTGTGTAGAAACGATTATCAATTTTCAATTACTATTACCGACCGCTTTATTAGGTACATCTTGCTAGCATCGGTGAGGAGCAAATGCAGAGTAGAGTTCAGTTAAATTTCTATATTTTATGTTGTAGTAAAGATGAGTAGGTTTCAACAATATAATACTTGGTTACGTTTTTTTGCACTGTTTTGAAATTAAAATGAGTTTACAATTCATACTTACAACTTATTAGGTACACCTTGCTAGCACCGGGGAGTAGCAAGTGTACTCAGAGTTTGGTTTTGTCTCTATATTTTATGTTGCAGTCAAGCAGGTAGGCTTTTTTGGACTGTTTGGAAATAATTTTCAATTAATATTTACGACCACCGGCCACTTTATTAGGTACACCTTCAGGACCGGGGAGGAGCAAATGCAGAGCAGATTTCAGTTAAATCTCTATATTTTATGTTGCAGTCAAACAGGTAGGCATTAAAAATTTTATATGAAAAAAAAAAGGTTTTTGTGCACTGTTTGGAAACTAAAATCATTTTCAATTAATATTTACGACCACTGGCCACTTTATTAGGTACACCTTGCTGGCACCGGGGAGGAGCAAATGCAGAGTAGAGTTCAGTTAAATCTCTATATTTCATGTTGTAGTAAAGATGAGTAGGTTTCAACAATATAATACTTGGTTACGTTTTTTTTTTGCACTGTTTATAAATTAAAATGAGTTTACAATTCATACTTACAATAACCGGCCACTTTATTAGGTACACCTAATGTAGCGAGCAATGTAGCAAGTTTTGTCTCTATATTTTATGTTGCAGTCAAGCAGGTAGGCTTTTTTTGCACTGTTTGGAAACTAAATTAATTTTCAATTAATATTTACAACAACCGCCCACTTTATTAGGTACACCTTACCAGCACCGGGGAAGAGCAAATGCAGAGCAGAGTTCAGTTAAATCTCTATATTTTATGTTGCAGTCAAGACAAGTAGGCTTTAACAATGCAATACTTGGCTAAGTTTGTGGAACTGTTTAGAAACGGATATGAATTTTCAAGTCATGTTTACAATTACGGGTTAGTTTATTAGCTACACCTTGCTAGCACTGGGTTGGAGCCTCTATTTCCTTCAAAACTGCCTTCATCGTTCGTGGCATAGATTCAACAAGCTCCTGGAAACATTCCTCAGGGAGTGAATGCTTTCAGCATAGCTGCTGCAGATTTATTTCCAACACATCCCAAAGCTGCTCTCCTGGACTGAGATTCTTTTTCACCACAAACTCATCGTCCTGTTCTAGAGCAGCGTTGTCCTGCTGGGAGCAGCTTCAGGAGACGGGTGCACTGTATGATGCAGGCTGTGATGTCCCTCATCGTATCGGGCAGATGAAGAGTTAAAGCACCAGATATGCGAGAAGGCTCGGTTGCATCATGTAATGGAGGACTTAGTTTGAACAAGTCAGTAAATAACTCGTATGGGAGTCACTGAACAATCGAGTAAAAAGTAAAAGGAAATGCATATTTAAAGACAACGAAAGTGTTTATTGAGTTTGGATGTCTGTCAACCTGCTGTTGAAGATTCCAAACCCGTTTCAGCAGAGCTTTAGACAACTTCTCATTTGGACATATTTTTGTACATTTATTCATATTTAAGAGTTCTTATTTTATGGCTTCTGCTTTAGAAATGTTATCATTTTTACTCTAGTTTTAAGATTTAGTTTCTTCAAGATGAGGTACATTTACTTGTTTAAAGGGCACTTAAAGAGCCTTTTTGTGGCTTTTATAGTGAATTAAAAGAGTAGATTGAATCAAAAATCGAACTATGATCGTTCCCAAACAACAACAAAAATAGTTTCTTATAGAAAGGGGTTTTATTCGTGTAATTGAGGACATCACTTGAGTCTCATTGTAACGTCATGGCCATATCAAAAGGTGGATTTCTCTCCGCCAGAATTAATTGTAATAATAATAACAATAATGTCTTCAATCTATATAGAGCTTTTCTAGACACTCAGACGCTTTACAATTATCAGAGCATTATTCATTCACTCCACGTTCACTCTCTGGTGGAGATAAGCTACCTTAGTAGCCCTCAGCTGCTCTGGAGCAGTCTGACAGAACGTGGCTGCCATTCTGCGCCTACGACCTCCTGACCACCACCAAACACACTCCACCAGTCACACACATCCACCAAACACCCTCCACCAGTCACACACATCCACCAAACACCCTCCACCAGTCACACACATCCACCAAACACCCCCCACCAGTCACACACATCCACCAACACCCCCACAGTCACACAATCCACCAAACACACCCACCAGTCACACACATCCACCAAACACCCCCCACCAGTCACACACATCCACCAAACACCCCCCACCAGTCACACTCATCCACCAAACACCCCCCACCAGTCACACTCATCCACCAAACACACTCCACCAGTCACACTCATCCACCAAACACCCCCCCACCAGTCACACTCATCCACCAAACACACTCCACCAGTCACACTCATCCACCAGTCACACACATCCACCAAACACACACCACCAGTCACACTCATCCACCAGTCACACACATCCACCAAACACACTCCACCAGTCACACACATCCACCAAACACACTCCACCAGTCACACACATCCACCAAACACACCCCACCAGTCACACTCATCCACCAGTCACACACATCCACCAAACACACACCACCAGTCACACTCATCCACCAGTCACACACATCCACCAAACACACACCACCAGTCACACACATCCACCAGTCACACACATCCACCAAACACACACCACCAGTCACACTCATCCACCAGTCACACACATCCACCAAACACACCCCACCAGTCACACACATCCACCAAACACACTCCACCAGTCACACACATCCACCAAACACACTCCACCAGTCACACACATCCACCAAACACACCCCACCAGTCACACTCATCCACCAAACACACTCCACCAGTCACACGCATCCACCAAACACCCCCCACCAGTCACTCACATCCACCAAACACCCCCCACCAGTCACTCACATCCACCAGTCACACCCCCCACCAGTCACTCACATCCACCAGTCACACCCCCCCACCAGTCACTCACATCCACCAGTCACACCCCCCACCAGTCACTCACATCCACCAGTCACACCCCCCACCAGTCACTCACATCCACCAGTCACACACATCCACCGGTGACACACCCCACTAGTCACACACATCCACCAGTCACACTCATCCACCAAACACACTCCACCAGTCACACTCATCCACCAAACACACTCCACCAGTCACACTCATCCACCAAACACCCTCCACCAGTCACACTCATCCACCAAACACACTCCACCAGTCACACTCATCCACCAAACACACTCCACCAGTCACACTCATCCACCAGTCACACTCATCCACCAAACACACTCCACCAGTCACACACATCCACCAAACACACTCCACCAGTCACACACATCCACCAAACACACTCCACCAGTCACACACATCCACCAGTCACACACATCCACCAAACACACTCCACCAGTCACACACATCCACCAAACACACTCCACCAGTCACACACATCCACCAGTCACACACATCCACCAAACACACTCCACCAGTCACACTCATCCACCAAACACACTCCACCAGTCACACTCATCCACCAAACACACTCCACCAGTCACACTCATCCACCAGTCACACTCATCCACCAAACACACTCCACCAGTCACACACATCCACCAAACACACTCCACCAGTCACACACATCCACCAAACACACTCCACCAGTCACACACATCCACCAGTCACACACATCCACCAAACACACTCCACCAGTCACACACATCCACCAAACACACTCCACCAGTCACACACATCCACCAGTCACACACATCCACCAAACACACTCCACCAGTCACACTCATCCACCAAACACACTCCACCAGTCACACTCATCCACCAAACACCCCCCACCAGTCACACACATCCACCAGTCACACCCCCCACCAGTCACTCACATCCACCAGTCACACCCCCCACCAGTCACTCACATCCACCAGTTACTCACATGCACCAGTCACACACCCCACTAGTCACACACATCCACCGGTGACACACCCCACCAGTCACACACATCCACCAGTCACACTCATCCACCAAACACACTCCACCAGTCACACTCATCCACCAAACACACTCCACCAGTCACACTCATCCACCAAACACACTCCACCAGTCACACTCATCCACCAAACACACTCCACCAGTCACACACATCCACCAAACACACTCCACCAGTCACTCACATCCACCAAACACACCCCACCAGTCACACTCATCCACCAAACACCCTCCACCAGTCACACTCATCCACCAAACACACTCCACCAGTCACACTCATCCACCAAACACACTCCACCAGTCACTCTCATCCACCAAACACACTCCACCAGTCACACACATCCACCAAACACACCCCACCAGTCACACTCATTCCCCAAACACACTCCACCAGTCACACCCCCCCACCAGTCACTCACATCCACCAGTCACACCCCCCACCAGTCACTCACATCCACCAGTCCCACCCCCCACTAGTCACACACATCCACCGGTCACACTCATCCACCAAACACACCCCACCAGTCACACGCATCCACCAAACACACCCCACCAGTCACTCACATCCACCAGTCACACGCATCCACCAAACACACCCCACCAGTCACACACATCCACCAAACACACCCCACCAGTCACACGCATCCACCAAACACACCCCAGCAGTCACTCACATCCACCAGTCACACACATCCACCAAACACACCCCACCAGTTACACGCATCCACCAGTCACACCCCCCACCAGTCACTCACATCCACCAGTCACACCCCCCACCAGTCACTCACATCCACCAGTCACACCCCCCACCAGTCACTTACATCCACCAGTCACACCCCCCACTAGTCACACACATCCACCAGTCACACTCATCCACCAAACACACCCCACCAGTCACACGCATCCACCAAACACACCCCAACAGTCACTCACATCCACCAGTCACACACATCCACCAAACACACCCCACCAGTCACACGCATCCACCAGTCACACCCCCCACCAGTCACTCACATCCACCAGTCACACCCCACACTAGTCACACACATCCACCAGTCACACGCATCCACCAAACACACCCCAGCAGTCACTCACATCCACCAGTCACACACATCCACCAGTCACACCCCCCACCAGTCACTCACATCCACCAGTCACACCCCCCACCAGTCACTCACATCCACCAGTCACACCCCCCACTAGTCACACACATCCACCAGTCACACGCATCCACCAAACACACCCCACCAGTCACACGCATCCACCAAACACACCCCAGCAGTCACTCACATCCACCAGTCACACACATCCACCAAACACACCCCACCAGTCACACGTATCCACCAGTCACACCCCCCACCAGTCACACGCATCCACCAGTCACACCCCCCACCAGTCACACACATCCACCAGTCACACTCATCCACCAAACACACCCCACCAGTCACACGCATCCACCAAACACACCCCACCAGTCACTCACATCCACCAGTCACACACATCCACCAGTCACACCCCCCACCAGTCACTCACATCCACCAGTCACACCCCCCACCAGTCACACACATCCACCAAACACACCCCACCAGTCACACGCATCCACCAGTCACACCCCCCACCAGTCACTCACATCCAACAGTCACACACCTCACCAGTCACTCACATCCACCAGTCACACCCCCCACCAGTCACTCACATCCACCAAACACCCCCCATCAGTCACTCACATCCACCAAACACACTCCACCAGTCACTCACATCCACCAGTCACATCCATGGTGGGAAATGTGGGTGAACTGGCTTGCCCAGGGCTACAACGGCCGAATGGTCCTAGCGGGATCAAACCACCAACCTTGGTGTTACAGAAAAACCAACTCCACCACTGTGCCATTTTTCCACCCCGTGATGAAGTGATGCGCTATCCTCAAAGCCACGCTTTCTCTCGTGATATCAGGAAACAAACGCGCACGAACCAAACAGAGTGAAAAACGGGAGAGCAGCACACAACTTGCACTGGTGATATTAAAAGGATCAAAAGGAGGTTATTAAAATAACTTTTAAGGATTAAAAGAAGAAGCTTATCCCAGGGAGAACAGAAACCAAACATCTCTCTGACTCCGGCTCACAGAGGAACGATTTATAACAGTGTTCCTCCAAACGCTGTTATGGTTTCTATCAATGTGGCTCGCGCTGTGTTCGTGTGTTAGAATTAGTGAATTTGCTCGTAATTAATCCTCTAATATCTCTCGAATCTACATCAACCGTCAGACAGTATTTTTGCATATTCGTCATGACCAATAGGTGATTAACGGGGGAGTGGTTACGGAGTTTGCCGAATGAAAATTTCAGCTCATTTCCAGAATAAAATTGAATGTGATTTTAGTTAAAAACAGAGACTTTTTAAGTAAAAGAATCACATCTCCCTTTCAATTAGACCAATGTGAACAACATATTATTGAAAATAACACAATGTCACTGAACTTAAAACAAAACATACAAATATACATATTGGAAAGTGAAATTTTTACAGTGCCTTATTTTAAGACAACAAAAGTGGAGCTTGCTAAATGTAGGAAACATTTTCTATAGAATGAAGTTCTTATTTTTATGACATTCTTTTAAGAAATTAACTTGTTTTTAGTCTATTCGGCTCATTTTAAGACATCTTTAGTGTCTTTTAGACGAGAATTATTTACGTGTTTTAAGAGTGATTGTCCTGTTCCGTTGATAGATAATGAAGCTTAATTTTGTTACTTTTTTTTTTTTTTCTTTTTGCGCTGTGCATTAGCACCCAATGCTACAGCAACACCACAACACCTCGATGAATAACGAGTCCTCTGATTGCTTTTAACCCTCTTTAGCGTAAAAGATTAGCTCCAGCATTGGTTTGGACAAACAGCCGGGACGCCCGAATACATCTGAGTCTAAACCCCCAAACCCTCTCCATGAGGGGAACGCCTTCATCAGAGCCCACGTTTCCACCCCAAACCCTCCAAAAATGCTCAGTCTGGGATCCGGCTGGTGATAAGTTAGCTTCCTGTAATGATGCCATGCTTGCTGCGGAGTCAAGCTGCGAAGCCAACAAAGGGCATGTGTTCTGAGTTTAGCTCCAACACTTGTCAGCTCTTTTCTGCGAGGGCCGGGATTGTTTCCTAATAGTGCGCTTTATGAGCGCTAGCATGGGAAGTTTCCATTTTAAAACTGATCATTAAAGCTGGTGCGCTGCTCATTTATTATCTGCGAGCTGGGAATATTCTAAAGTCAGTGTTTCCACCCTAAAAAAAAGAGATGATGCGGCAGAAGATGCTGCTCTTAATGACTCGACGGCCCTGACATCTACTTAACCTCTGACCCCGGAGTGTCAGGAGACGGGCGTGAAAGCAGTCCTCCATTCATTTGGAACACTCGAGATGTTTACCTGCGCTGTCAGGTGCTCTATTGATGAGCTCCACAGCGCTTCAGTGGCTTTAAAGCTCGGAGAAGAGAGAGGACTCCGTTTCTGTGCGTAACACACTGCAAAGACAGAACTCTAAGCAAAGCTGTAAAAGCTCCAATTTAAACTTCTTCTTTTTTTGTAATTATACAGTTTAGACTTTTAAGGTATTGATTTTTTTCAGAGAGAATATGAATAGAGAGAATATAGTCTTGAGGAGGAAAAAAAGGCTTGTTTTTATCGATTATTTTCTTGAATTAAGAATCAAGCGGCTGATTTTGTCGCTGATCTCAAAGTAAGGCATTTACACTCAACATATTCTTGCTTCAAGAATATTAAGGATATGTTTTTTTAAGTATAGTTACTGATAAAAAAAAAATAAAACCTTGGAATGAGAACTAATTTATGCAGCTAAAATGTTATTAGATCAAGCTAGAATCTGGGTGAGGAAATCTCTTAGTGAGAATTCTTAAAATAAAACTAAAATGTTTATGAAAAAAAATTATCTATGATAGTAAAAATGTATGCCTCTTGAACCCTTAATGGAATAAGTTTACTTGGTACACTGCGTTGGTCGTGATTTCATAATAAAAGTCCTGTAAAGAGAAGAGTTTTGAAGGGTTATTTTAAAGTGAGGACAAGTTTTTGTTGTCTGTTCTCACGGTCAGCGTGCTTCTCAAAGTAAAAACTTGAGAAAAAAAAAAAAGCTTGAGTTTCAGAAGTTATTTCTGGTTTTAAGATCTTCTGTGTTTTAATGATTGAGGGCAAATTGTTTTGTTTCAAAGCAAATTTTAAATAAGTGAGTTTATAAAAAAATCAGCTAAACTGCTGTCTTTTTCTATTGAGCACACATTTTTTCATTCAGTTTTTCCCCTTAAAGTTGTATTATTATATGATACTGATAAAAAAAGAAAATCTGTTTAATTTTACTAAAGACTTTTTAACCATTTTTAGGTAGAATAAACATCAGCACAAACACTCTTAATTCACTGTTGTTTTTCTTAAAAGAGAACAATATTATATGGAATTATATGAATTTCTAGTTTTGAAGCATCATACTCCATTTTAAGAACTAAGGTGCATGCTTCATTTCCTGTAAATCACAACATTTACGTCTAACTTACAGAGAAAACAAACTACTTTTAAGATGATTAGCCTATTTTTAAGACAATGTATAGCTAGTTGCAAGTTATATGATTGTAGTTTTACTACAGTTTACCTTTCGAGCTATTTTAGAAAGATTTGTTAAGGATTTTTCTATTTTTAGGATCCATCAGCATTTTTGGGCCTTTTTGCTACTTTCAAGAATTCTTGGCAACTCCGGTTCGCTCACTCTATTAGCAGATGTATTTTTTGTGACCTAGAAAGAGCTGAACTATATTTAAGTTTAGAATTGTTTCTTTTTTAAGAGGCTTTTTGTGGTGTTAAAAATACCAGTATGTAACAAAAATTATAATTTGAACAAACAATTAGTTTAGTCTTCAGTTTACTTTGTGCTGTTTTTCTTAAGCTTGATTTCATTAGCAAATTGGACGTTTTTGTTTATTACTTATATGTTTATTCCATTAACACATACAATTATTTGTATGTTTATTCCATTAAAATCCCCCACACGACCCTTGACCTCTGTGTGTTAAGAGACCATCGTACGTCATCGTTAGTTTATTTTAAACTCATTTTCTGAAGCTGTAAGATGAAGAAAAACCAAACCAATAACGTTCTTCCTCACTCCAGAGTTTCTAAAGCTCTATAGAAATGAAGCTGTGTCGCTTGAAAACAGTTTTAAACTTAAATTAACAAAACAAATAATTTTTAATCAGCTTTTCCTCCGTTGTTTGACCTGCTGTTTTTTTTTGTATGTCTGGCTGAAATGTAACTCATACAGTAAAATCTTGAAAGTAAATGAACTCTATTCAGAGTGTGTTTGGTGTTACTCTGAATAGAGTAAAAATAACACTTAAATCACACAAATAAATCACCTCAAAGCCTCGTGCATTATAATAAAAATGGTACTCTCACTCTTTTCTTTCTTTCCTATTGTAAAACTAAAACTTCAACTTAAAACATTTTTGTAAATTAATTTTGAGAGGCTCAGTGTTTTTAACTCTATATAGAGAATGATTAAATAGATTCGGAACAGATTATTATGAGGGTTTTTGTTTTATTTTTGACTGTTTAATTAACGAAAAGCCACAAATGTCATGCTTTTAGCAAATTGTTTAAAAGTCTGCTAATTTCCACAAAACATTGATTTGTAAAGAACATCATTTGCTTCTTTTAATAGTTTTTTTTAACAATGTGGCCATTGTTTGGCTCTCAAAGGGTTGTGATGATGTTTCCTTCCACAACTTAATGTGCAGAAACTCTTCTCAATGTAAGTCAAAGAAAAAAAATGCAAATGGTCGATTTCATCCAAAACCAAATGAGAAATTAAAGCCACGCATCTCATCTCGTCAGTGAACCATTTAGTTTTTAAAGCTCAAACTGAACATCTATTTTTTTTTCAGATAACTCAAAGTGAAGTATTAAAACTGGATTTTTAAAAATCTATTCCGTTTTTTTATGAACCGTATTCTATTTTGTTACCAACTTAACAGCCATTGTTTAAGCGCTAAAGAGAAAGATTACTCTGTCATTGTTTTTAGAATTAAGTTTTTTTTTTTTTCATTTTCAGTTCAGATTTTAACTTGTCAAATTAAAAATCTAACAAATAATTTTTAACTAGTTCAATTTTAAATCAAACGTGGCCTCTAACCCTGATTTTATCCCATTTTATCTGTATTTCCATTCTCAATTTAATGCATTAAAATCACTGTTTAATTCATGAAAACCTGCTAATCTCGTGTCTGATATTCGTGGCGCTTATCATTTGATGCTAAAATTTGGCTCTCAGGGGGCCGTGATGACGTTGTCTGTCTTACTGACTTAATTTAGAGCAAATCTTGTCAATGTAGGTCAAGAAAGAACAGTAGCTTAAAAGGTGAAAACGCTCATTTTTATCCAAAACGACCGATGCTTTTAATATAAAAGAAATGAAAGCATAACATCTCTTCAATGCACCATTTTTGGATTGAGGTATGAACAATAAATAAATGTTTTACTCTTTTTTTTTTTTTTTTTTGACTAAATGAACTAAAAGTAGTGTGACAAAAGTAGTTTTTTTTAATCAATCAAGTTTGTTATTAACTATATTCTATTTTGTTGACAGGCCAACGTTAAGACGCCATATTGATGACGTAGCAAACAGTAGTTCTCCCTCGCTCGTGTTTCACAGCTCTAAAGAGAGAGAAGACAGCGATTGCTTTAAAAACCAAACAGATCTTTAACGCTTCGGTTCATATTTTAACATTCGTTCTAAACAGCTTTTCCACCATCAAAAGTATCCACAATTTTTACTGGCTCAAATGTGACTCCTTGCTGTTTATCTTTATCTTCAATGCATTAAAAATCTTTGTTTAACTCATGAAAACCTACTCATCAGTGCAGCAGAGGCCCCAACCCTTACCCCTAACCCTTAGCCCTTACCCCTAACCCCCAACCGTTACCCCTAACCCCCAACCCTTACCCCTAACCCCTCTTTCCAAAACTACACAATTCGAAGAGCGACATCGACAGAAAAAGTGAAGCACCACATCTGGCTCATGTACCATTTTATTAGGCTTATATAGAAATACTTAAAAAAACACATGAAGTAGCACCATTACTTAAGTTTTACTTTATCATGTAGAACTTTTAAATGTCAGAAAAATAAAACTCTCGATACATTTTCAAATCTTGTTTCAGCAAATATAATATTAGTCTTCGACCACGAGGTTAAAGGCCCCTTTTATCATAAAATAAAATATACTTTGTCTTTAAACTTTGTCTCAATAAAGTACACAAACGCTCAAGTAACATGACTTACATATACATAATAAACAAGTGGTAAACAAACGTAGTAAAATAGAAATCCTAAACCTATAGTGGTGCAACAGAACAGAACTCTGCGGAACCCACTGGAATCTAAAGTCATACAAATCTTACGAAAGCTTAAACCATTCCTTTCAGTCTGAACGTACTAAGTTTTGTACATTTCGTAATAATATAGAATAAAATATGCTTTATATTACTGAATAGAAAATATGCTGGGAGAAACGGTTTTAAAAGACTTATTCTTTTTTTTTTTTTTTTTTTTTTGCTGAACCTAAAACCTCTCCGACCCAACAGAATACTGTCCGAAGCAAGAAACACATTTCACGGTCTGAGTTACCAACTCGGGCGATATTAAAAGAATACAGTGTTCGTCGCCGTAAGGCCCTTCTAAAAAATAAACGATATCTGAACCCAGCTACAAAAAAAAGTTCACTGAACTTAAATTAAAATATCTGTAAACATCTTTGCAATACGAAATATAATCTTTCAAGTCAAAAAAGAATAAAATACTTCAATCTGTGAGTATTCAAAAACTGCTGGAGCTCCAGGGTTCCTCTATACATACATATATACATATACATATATATATATATGTAGGATATGTCGCTGTTCTCCATCCAAACAAGTCCGCTGCAGTATCTCCAGCACTGCAGGTCTCAAAGAGCGAAGAAGCCTCCGGACTCCTCCAGTACATTCGCAAGGCTTGCGTATACCAACAGCCGAACTTGAGGGACCTGGGGGTATCCTTCTTTACCGTCTGTGTACGTTTGACTACAACTACTGATTACTAGGCTTTAATCTTTAAAACATGCATTAGATGTTGAAAATATCCCTTGAAGGAGTCCCTTTTGGATACTGCAGCTCTACATACATCTGTATATATACACACTCGGTCCCAAAACGCGCTCAATTTTTACGAAAATATACGTATGGCCTGAGAAACTGCAGCATGGCAGACGGGGCATTTGGGCTCGTTCCTCTCGCAGATGCGGTTGGCACAGTCCATGCAGAAGAGGTTGTGTCCGCAGGGCACCAGGGCGGCGATCACTTCGCTCTCGAAGCAAACCGAACAATCCCGACTTCCCTTGCGGCTCGTCCCGGAAGAGGACGAGGAAGAAGAGGAAGAGGACGAAACGGGGGAGTCGGAAGGAATTGCGTGATGGGATCCGGGGAGGGCCGCGGAGTAGCTAAGGCTGCCTCCGCCGGGGTCGCTGCGCACCCTGCGTGCCAGCGGGTGATCGGAGGCGTTGTTGGCTTGATGCAAGGGCGGGGACAACCTCGGCTGATTGGTGACCCCGTTGTTGGCTCGGCGTTGTAGTCCGTTGGCGTTCGTGGAAGCATTGGTGGGGAAAACCGGGGAGGACGAAGAGTTTCCGTTGGCTGTGTTCCGCTCGTACTGGGACCACATCAAGCCCGGGGGTGCAGGAGTGGGGTCGAATCCCGACGACGGCTCGAAGGAAAGTTCAGTGCTAACCGGCGAGATCATCTCACTGCTGTAGACGAAGCGATCAGTGTTGGCGTTCATGTTGATGTTGTTGTTATTGTTGTTGCCGTTGCTAGAGGCAGTGTAGCTGAGCGCAGGGCTAGGCGGGCTGTAGTCCGCCATCCTGGAGCTGCTATTGTTCCCACCTAAGTAGGAGTCCGTAGAGGCACTCCCGAGAGAGCTGGAGCTGTCGTTGCGGTAGTTGGAGAACGCCTTGCGTCCCGATGTCGGTGTGACGCTGGAGCTGGACTTGCTCCACAGGCTAGCGTTCCCATGCAGGTCGAAGCCCACATCCGTTCCGTTGGCGTGGAAGTCGTTCTCGTCGGTGAACTCAATGAATCCTCCGGTGCGCATGGCAATGTGTGCTTCAATCTCCTCCCGCGCCCGGTCCACGTTCTCTGGCATGCCGGTGACCTCGAACACCGGGTCCTTCTCGCGGCTCGGCGTGACGATGTACGTGTGCGTCTGCTGCTGGATGCGCTTGATTGTGGCTCCTTTGGGCCCCACCACCAGCCCCACCACGCGATACGGGACCCGCACCTGGATGGTGGTCTGGCCAGGCAGGTTGGGGGGGCTGGGCACTGTGGCGTTGCCATTCAGGGTGCTGTTTTTGTTGCGTGAAGCTCGGATCATCGAGAAGTGCTCAGCGGCTGAGATGATCTCCCTGCGAGCCATGGCTACATCCTCTCTCCTCCCAGTCACAACAAAGACGGGCTCCTCGCCGCGCACCGGCGTTTTGATGTAGGTGTTGGTCTTGGCTCGCAGGGCTTTGATCTTGCAACCTACGGTCGAGAGAGAAAACGAAGGAAAGATGAGCGTAAGCAAACACACTAGGGTTCACAACAAAGAGACGCGAGCACATGGTCAGAGAGGACCGGATTTAGCCTTTGCCTTTTTTTTTCTGTGCGGCATAAATTCAAACCACATGCTTGGCTCCTTGACATACTGGGTCAAAAATAGCACAGAGCAAGCAAGAAAAGGGTCCAGACTCTGCTGTAATCAGAATGTCAACAACTCGCTTTGTCCCTTAACAGATAACCAACACCGCACGCCCTCAATAACATCCAGGAAACTCTATTCCCTATAGATTGAACACGGGATGTAAACAAACACCTTCGAGACAAAAAGAGAAGAGGCTTGTTTAATACAAATAGGGTCTGTGTTTCCAGGAGGGACACTTGCTACACTGGTGTCACCCCTTTGCTTGCTTTGTCTGGTCGGACACAAGGAGGACAGCGCGGCTGAAAATAGGCTATAACCTATATTCCAGATATAACGCGCCGCAACAGCCTTCGCTAGCACCGCGCGCCTCCGCGCACGCACGCAACTCAAAGAGAAGAGGATGGGTACCTTGTCTCCCGACAATTTCAGCGACATGCTCGGAGCTGGGGACCGGGACGCACTCGGTCATGTTGACGCTCTTTTTCCGGGGCTCGTTGTCGTAGAGCGAGTTCTCCTCGTTGTCCATCCCGAGCAGGGACAGCTGGTCCAGCGCGATCTGGAGAGCTCTTTGGTCCTCCAGGGCGTCCCCCTGTCTTCCTCCGCCGAGGCGCTCCATGTCGGCGAACAGCGAGCTAGGCATCTCGGAGCCTCGTGGAGACAAAGAGGAGAAACTTGCGGGGAGAGAGCTCCGCGGGGACGAAAACAACGCGCGTCCTTGTTGCTGGCGTCCAAACAATAGTCATGAAAAAGCAGCGCGGTCCCGGAGAGAACAAGCGTTGTTCCCGGAGATCTTCCCCTTCGCGTGCGCACCCCTCCCTTGCAGCGCGTTGACTGTCTGACTCGCTGCAGCCAGACGCGGTTTTACCGGAGAGTATGCCCGCATGACGTCACCCCCGGTCGAACGGGGCAGGGACGGTGCGGCGCGGGGCGCTCATTTGCATGCCGTGCGCTGATTGGACGCTTTCTGGACGGAAAGGGGGCGACTGAGTTCAGCCGCTGCTCGGTGGGATCCGCCCTTTTCCTTTGTGCTCCTATTAAAAAGCAACAAAAGAGAGTTTTTATGATTTATTACAGCTTTTGCTCGACTTTCCTCCTTTTCTTTGACTTGTTAACAGTACGAGATTACATATATGTTTTAAAACACACACATTTAGTGTAAAAAAGGTTGAGAGGTTTCTCAAGTTAATTAGACATTTTTGATTTTTGTTCATTATTTTGGAAAATGTTGTTGTTTAAATCCAAATATAGTCATTATTCCAAGTTTAAGAGCTGAATTTGAAATGATTTGATTAATATGATTTACAGCAAGCAATATTTGGTGTAGATTCTCTCAATTCTTTGTGTTTGGTCTCGTTTTCTATAGGTTTATGCTTGAATGGTTTTAACCCATTTCACGATAAAAATGTAAAATGTACATATTACTAAAATGTAATATACTTTTCATCGTTTTTAAGCTTAGTTGATGCCAAGTGTTACAACTAAACTTTAATAATGCCATGATTTTTTTTACTCAATGCCACAAAAAAAGATAAATACATATACACAACCAACAAAAAAACTAAAAAGTGCATAAATAAATAAAACACACGGCAAATAATGACATGATAAAAATGATAAAAGTTTAATCTAAAAGTAAAAGATAGAATAAACACAAAAATAATTTAAATAAAGCATAAAGATTTCAAGCACTGCAAGTCTTTAGACTTTTTTTTTAAGTCAAGACATTTTAATCTGTTAATAAATGTTAGTTTTGGACAATTTTTTTCTTATCCCTGATTTGAACACCTTTTTTAATGTTCTCTTTCTTTACCCAACATCAGATCAAATACAGAAATGTCTCATATTTATCTGCTTCCAAATTGCTGCCATCTGATCTCACCATTGCGGAGTTGCTAAACTATTATTATCAGGTGCTGTTATTGTTCATAAAGCAAGGCTAAATGTAAACAAAGCCTTTTGTGTGAAAATCCAATATTAGCCGAGTCCTCCCCAATAAATCCTTTAGTCTCGAAGCTTCCCGACACATTAGGATTCATGTACATCCTCTTTTACTTTATATCATTTATTTTATTTTATTTTTCCTCAGATTGACCTTTACATGTGCTCTTCAAAATCCTGAATAAATCTCTTTGTCTGCTGCACCGCCTCTCTCTCTCTTCTTCGAGCGAGAGAGAGATGAGAGGGGTGAGAGAGAGAGAG
>UELW01000344.1:0-41291 GCA_900490495.1 Danionella dracula
CAATGGGAATCTGCTCACTTCTGAAGCCAAGCTGAACAGACTGCAATATTCATCTCTACCTATTACACATCAAGAGGAAACACCAGACGTTGCCCTTTGGGTATAACAACCATTTATGTTTCTGAAATTGAGTATTTGAGTGTGTTGAAGCACATTCTTGGAATCGAGTTTTAATAGTAGCTGAGCCATATGCTTTATTTTATCACAGACCTGAAAGCATGTTTAACAGCTTTTCAGTGTGCTTTTTTCTTGCCCATGGCTACTTATTAGGGGGTTTTAGATTTCATGAATATATACCCTCAAAGAAAACCACACTAAGAAACTGATATTTAGTGACTTTTATTATGAAACAAATACCCTTGCATTGGAATGGTGTTATGTCAAACATATCCAAATTTAACAAGATGTTCTTTTCTATGTGTTCAGTTTCATCAGAGTATGATTCATCATTCTAATCCTGTCAGGACTGGGCAGTAGAGTGCTGTCCTCCTGCTCCTACCCTTGGCAGCGCCGGGCAGTATGGGCACCAGAGCCTGAAATCCTCCTGACAGACCACTAGCGCGAAGCAGCCAAGGTAACACATTCTCTCTCATACCGCTGGCATTTGTAAGATGGAGTGCCTGTTTTACAGAGGTGAGGTGAGTGTCAGGCTTCATCAGTAAAGGCCTGATGAGACACAAGAGGGAATGATGCCACGAGCAGGGTCAGTCCAGTCCTCTTCTGGACTCCCGAAAAACACAGCCAACGCAGGCATTGTGTGTGTTCCATGAACCGTTGAAAACACTTGTGTGCAGGCATGGATTTGCATATCACAGGGATTATAAGAAGAATAATGCTTAGGAGCATATGAACCACTATCAGTTTAAATCTCTCCAGCGAGAGTTTGAAACACATATTTTTGTCATAATTCATATTATCCTCTTTCACACAAACACATAGTGGATTTAACGATAGGGGGAGGGGTTGAGCTGAAAGCAGACACAATTCCAGCCGTTTTTCTGTCAAATGTCAAACACAAATACAATTGGTGATGTATCCAGAAGTATGGCACCCTGGTACTTTGAAAATGATTCACTTTCACTGAGAACATAGAAGGGTTTCACCATGGCAAATGAACTTGTGCTTATTGACACTTGACTTAATTAAAAGAGTAAGAGTTTTGTCAGTTAACACAAAAATGGCAAGTAAAAGGTGCAATTGTACAAGTTTGACAGATCAGAGGCTTCGGGTTACACACATACTGGAGCAATGTAGAACGTGAAGTTATCCTGTGTTCCACTGAAAACAGTTCTAAAGCTTCTAATCTTTTTTTTTTCAACAGACCATGATGCATCTTTAAAATAGTGTCTTGATTTGCAAATACAAACAGAGTGCTGAATAATATAAAACAGAAGAGACGAACCTATTTGAAGTCAATAAATTATCTCATGAATCACATTAATTAGTAATTCGTTTTGTTGGTTTACCTTTGACACTGTAAGAAAATGTAAGTTTTTAACCTGAAAATTCATATAATCTCTAGAATACAGTGTTCCAGCACAAATTTAGCTAATTTCTGACAGCTAATGCTAATGTCATCACCAAATAATTTTAAACAACACACTTGATGTAAAAAATTAATACAAGTTGTGAGTATCAGTGTTAATTTACCTTTATAGTGAAGAATCAATAGACAAGGAATAGAGACAGTTTAACTAGACTTCACTGACTTGAAATGTTGAGAAGAGGAACAATCAATGACAACTCAGAACAGCTTAACAAAAGAACACTGAGAGAAAAGAGATTTAAATACAGAAGGAGCTCATTAGAAAAAGAGTGAAGTCAATGAAGCAATAAGTATAACCATAAAAGTGGGATACATGGGAACATGGTGACACCCTGGCAGTAAAAAAACACTTTAAAATAAACTTTTCTGCATAATGCAGAATTTAGTGTGAAGTTGATATCACTGTCAACACTGCACAAGTGTGCACGGAACAGTCTGAAATTAGAACGATGTTTAATTAGTTTTTTTGACTAATTAACAACTGTTCAAACAGTGATAACTACAGCGATAACAGCCAAAAGAATGAACGTGGTATCACAGGTAGGACTATGGGAGTGACGGCATCTTGTTTAGACATAGATTGTAGAAAAGCTCTGCTAGTAAATAGTACGGCTCTAACATCTACTATTAAAACATAACAGGCATTTATTGTGACATAAAATTATGGAAGTAAAATTTTTGAGTGTAGAGGACCTTTAACAAGCAAACTTTCCACAGAATAACATTTTTTTGTTTGAATCAACCTCTGACACCACAAAAACATGTCTCAGTGCAAGAGTAACAGAATAAAGAATAAACCTTCATTTCGTTTTTAGAGTTGAACATGTCCACATTTGTGAGAAATGATGGTTAAAATAATTCTAAATAAGAGTTCTTTATCTGAGAATTTATCTGGTTTAGAAGTAGACTATACATAAAAACTAAACTAAAAAGCAGTATGGCATAACCATTCATTCAAATATAACACATTTAACATGACAGACAATTAAGAAAATTAAACACTTTAGAGTGCAATGGAGACCTCTTAAAAGTTACTGTAATACCTTTAAAAGTACTCTTTAAGATGTCTCTTCTTCATGCAATGAAATAACCATGCGATCCAAACCATGAGATTTGTGACTGTTCAACCACAGCTCAATATGACCGCAGCCATGCTAGCAACAGTAGAGCGCCCACTCAGATTATTTCTAGGAGATCATTTCATGAGGAGTCAGAGATGTGTATGAACGCGCCATTACATCACATCTCAGAGAAAGTGAAAGCTGCCATGTCCAATCACAGATCTGGATGGGTCCTGTCAGACACTCTTCATGTGCGAGGTGTGTGTTTTCAGCTGAGAAGCGCACATCTGTGCACACCAGACTTGTTTTGTCTTTTAGCAGACTGAATGATAATGGGTGCTCAGTTTGAAACCTTCAAAGCTCTCGTCTCACCTGGATGAAGTGAGCTGCAGTATCATATATATATATATATATATATATATATATATATATATATATATATATATATATAGTATATTATATATATATATATATATATATATATATATATATATATATATATATATATATATATATTCTGCACAGAGCTCACTTCATCCAGGTGAGACGAGAGCTTTGAAGGTTTCAAACTGAGCACCCATTATCATTCAGTCTGCTAAAAGACAAAACAAGTCTGGTGTGCACAGATGTGCGCTTCTCAGCTGAAACACACACCTCGCACATGAAGAGTGTCTGACAGGACCCATCCAGATCTGTGATTGGACATGGCAGCTTTCACTTTCTCTGAGATGTGATGTAATGGCGCGTTCATACACATCTCTGACTCCTCATGAAATGATCTCCTAGAAATAATCTGAGTGGGCGCTCTACTGTTGCTAGCATGGCTGCGGTCATATTGAGCTGTGGTTGAACAGTCACAAATCTCATGGTTTGGATCGCATGGTTATTTCATTGCATGAAGAAGAGACATCTTAAAGAGTACTTTTAAAGGTATTACAGTAACTTTTAAGAGGTCTCCATTGCACTCTAAAGTGTTTAATTTTCTTAATTGTCTGTCATGTTAAATGTGTTATATTTGAATGAATGGTTATGCCATACTGCTTTTTAGTTTAGTTTTTATGTATAGTCTACTTCTAAACCAGATAAATTCTCAGATAAAGAACTCTTATTAGAATTATTTTAACCATCATTCTCACAAATGTGGACATGTCAACTCTAAAAACGAAATGAAGGTTTATTCTTTATTCTGTTACTCTTGCACTGAGACATGTTTTTGTGGTGTCAGAGGTTGATTCAACAAAAAAATGTTATTCTGTGGAAAGTTTGCTTGTTAAAGGTCCTCTACACTCAAAAATTTTACTTCCATAATTTTATGTCACAATAAATGCCTGTTATGTTTTAATAGTAGATGTTAGAGCCGTACTATTTACTAGCAGAGCTTTTCTACAATCTATGTCTAAACAAGATGCCGTCACTCCCATAGTCCTACCTGTGATACCACGTTCATTCTTTTGGCTGTTATCGCTGTAGTTATCACTGTTTGAACAGTTGTTAATTAGTCAAAAAAAACTAATTAAACATCGTTCTAATTTCAGACTGTTCCGTGCACACTTGTGCAGTGTTGACAGTGATATCAACTTCACACTAAATTCTGCATTATGCAGAAAAGTTTATTTTAAAGTGTTTTTTTACTGCCAGGGTGTCACCATGTTCCCATGTATCCCACTTTTATGGTTATACTTATTGCTTCATTGACTTCACTCATTTTCTAATGAGCTCCTTCTGTATTTAAATCTCTTTTCTCTCAGTGTTCTTTTGTTAAGCTGTTCTGAGTTGTCATTGATTGTTCCTCTTCTCAACATTTCAAGTCAGTGAAGTCTAGTTAAACTGTCTCTATTCCTTGTCTATTGATTCTTCACTATAAAGGTAAATTAACACTGATACTCACAACTTGTATTAATTTTTTACATCAAGTGTGTTGTTTAAAATTATTTGGTGATGACATTAGCATTAGCTGTCAGAAATTAGCTAAATTTGTGCTGGAACACTGTATTCTAGAGATTATATGAATTTTCAGGTTAAAAACTTACATTTTCTTACAGTGTCAAAGGTAAACCAACAAAACGAATTACTAATTAATGTGATTCATGAGATAATTTATTGACTTCAAATAGGTTCGTCTCTTCTGTTTTATATTATTCAGCACTCTGTTTGTATTGCAAATCAAGACACTATTTTAAAGATGCATCATGGTCTGTTGAAAAAAAAAAGATTAGAAGCTTTAGAACTGTTTTCAGTGGAACACAGGATAACTTCACGTTCTACATTGCTCCAGTATGTGTGTAACCCGAAGCCTCTGATCTGTCAAACTTGTACAATTGCACCTTTTACTTGCCATTTTTGTGTTAACTGACAAAACTCTTACTCTTTTAATTAAGTCAAGTGTCAATAAGCACAAGTTCATTTGCCATGGTGAAAACCCTTCTATGTTCTCAGTGAAAGTGAATCATTTTCAAAGTACCAGGGTGCCATACTTCTGGATACATCACCAATTGTATTTGTGTTTGACATTTGACAGAAAAACGGCTGGAATTGTGCTGCTTTCAGCTCAACCCCTCCCCCTATCGTTAAATCCACTATGTGTTTGTGTGAAAGAGGATAATATGAATTATGACAAAAATATGTGTTTCAAACTCTCGCTGGAGAGATTTAAACTGATAGTGGTTCATATGCTCCTAAGCATTATTCTTCTTATAATCCCTGTGATATGCAAATCCATGCCTGCACACAAGTGTTTTCAACGGTTCATGGAACACACACAATGCCTGCGTTGGCTGTGTTTATTTCGGGAGTCCAGAAGAGGACTGGACTGACCCTGCTCGTGGCATCATTCCCTCTTGTGTCTCATCAGGCCTTTACTGATGAAGCCTGACACTCACCTCACCTCTGTAAAACAGGCACTCCATCTTACAAATGCCAGCGGTATGAGAGAGAATGTGTTACCTTGGCTGCTTCGCGCTAGTGGTCTGTCAGGAGGATTTCAGGCTCTGGTGCCCATACTGCCCGGCGCTGCCAAGGGTAGGAGCAGGAGGACAGCACTCTACTGCCCAGTCCTGACAGGATTAGAATGATGAATCATACTCTGATGAAACTGAACACATAGAAAAGAACATCTTGTTAAATTTGGATATGGTTGACATAACACCATTCCAATGCAAGGGTATTTGTTTCATAATAAAAGTCACTAAATATCAGTTTCTTAGTGTGGTTTTCTTTGAGGGTATATATTCATGAAATCTAAAACCCCCTAATAAGTAGCCATGGGCAAGAAAAAAGCACACTGAAAAGCTGTTAACATGCTTTCAGGTCTGTGATAAATAAAGCATATGGCTCAGCTACTATTAAAACTCGATTCCAAGAATGTGCTTCAACACACTCAAATACTCAATTTCAGAAACATAAATGGTTGTTATACCCAAAGGGCAACGTCTGGTGTTTCCTCTTGATGTGTAATAGGTAGAGATGAATATTGCAGTCTGTTCAGCTTGGCTTCAGAAGTGAGCAGATTCCCATTGGCCGCAATGTTAAAAACAACCAACTTTGCAACTAAAAAAACACAAATATATTTACACCCATGGCTCCATTAGTTGTTTTTTGTGCATATAGTTTGAATTGACCTCCATGACAACTCTGAGGGTGTTTAGTCAGTTATTTAATTATATTTAGATGAACGTTTTGTATTATTAAGAGCGGGGCTTATTCATCAATGAGGTTTCATTGTAGATAAGAGTCTCTGGAGAAGATAGTCTTATACTGAAATTGTTTACAGGAAGACACTCAGAGACATGTTTATAGCTCTGATGAACTCCCAGTTGTTAACCTAGCATTTTAGCTTCTTTTCTGCTAGTATAACCTAATAAGTGTTTTTCTTCTAAACTGCTTTATTTATACTATTTAGTACTAATAAAGACCTGAACTAGAAAAAATAGAGTAAAAATCTCTACTGATTTGAATTCACATTTTGTACACGAGGATTATAATACATTTTATTTTCTTATTGTAATGGTTCACATTTGTAAATGATAAAAGAACACGATCTAAGAAATTCTCGAATATTTGAACTCAACCAATATACCATCAACAGCATTAACCAGGGCATAATACTGGGCTACTTTTGTTTCTATCATGCTAACAAAGCTGCACTTAATAACATTTCCAAATATATTCGCAAACGCTGTGTTTTGATGAGAATTTCTGTTCATTATTTTTGTGTACACAGATGAATCTAAACAGGCCTCCGTGAAAAAAAAAACTCTTCTCACTTCTTCGAATGAGTCATTCTTCACAGTCAACCTACATGAATTTCTTCTTGACTCTTGCTCTGACAGTCTGTCCTGTTTCAAAGAGGATCAGATGCCAATTTCACACAAGCCGATTTGATTATTATGGTATTTATGAAAAGTCCTAAAGAAAGAAAGGTTGCCTTTCTCTATGGCTTTTTAAAGGAGATCTTTGATGAAAATCAAATCTTTCCAGCTGTTTAGACAGAAATGTGCAAATCCCCCCTAAATGCTAAAAATCCATCTAAGGGTTTTGGAACAAATGCTTTATACCCTCTAAGACGGGGTAGGGCAAACTTTTTGAGTCGCGGGCCACAATGAGTTCTAAAATTTGACAGAGGGGCCGAGCCAAGAACAGATGGATGGAGTGTTAAATAAATTACATACAGGATTTGACCTATTAATGGTTAATTTAATTACATTTCAGTTTAATAAACACAGCAGGAAAACTCCCCATCAGTTTCAGTGGTAACAGTGTTGTTGATCTCCCTGTTTTGTCAGTGCATCAAAGTCTGGAGTAAGTTTTGTTGTGGCGATTCTCAGGATAGATTCGAGGTGTTCGTCAGTTATCCTGGATCTGTGACGGGCTTTGTTCATGTTCATAACACTAAATGTCTGCTCACATACATAGGTCGAGCCAAACAAGGTTAGCATCTTCTGTGCCGTCCTCCGTAGGTTTGGAAAGGTGGCTTCATCCAGTGAAGCATAAAACTCGTTAAGTTTAAGAGTGCTGAACTTTTCTTTCAAGATGGCATCAGACTGAAGATCGATCAGTTCTAATTGCACTTCATGTAGTACTGTTTCAGGGTCTTGTGAGAGGGGACAAGACACGAGCTGAAGTGACTTTTCAATGTTTTCAAAATCAGAGAACCGGCGACTGAATTCTCTGTGCAGGTCATCCAGTGATTTGCTGTATTTCTTTGCATATCGTGTCGCCTCTTTCTGAGTGTCAAGTGTGGCGAAACGAGTGAAGGATGCTTTCGCAACTTGTCTGGAGAATAAAACGAGCTTAGATTTAAATGCTGTAACATGTTTCTTCTTCTGGGAAAATCTTAACTGCGAAGAAGAGGGAGCAAATGGTCAAGCGCGCCATCTATTGGGGAAATGTGGGCATTACAGTAAGTAATTAAACAAGGTTTGCCGGTAACGATATTATTAATTTTATATTTTGATATAACTGGGAGATGTTTGGTGGGCCGGATTAAAAAGACCAATGGGCCGTATATGGCCCGCGTGCCGTAGTATGCCCATGTCTGCTCTAAGAACAACCCTCTAATACTCTCGCCCTCGCATGAATCACCATAACCTCTGCCCTTTCAGCATCCGGCTGTAAACACAAATGTAATTTTTTTATTTTGTATGTTTAGAAATATGAATAAGTACACAACTGTTCTCATTTATTTCCATCAAGGGAAGCTTTAAGGACTTTTTTTTGGAGGAAATGCAACGACAGAAACCAAAACGTGTTTGTTGGCTCAAGCCATTTTGCATTTCTTGAATGAGGGTCAGTACAAAGCAGGATTTGCAATGAACTTGAGACTGAAACGTAGATCTGTACCAAGTCTACATGATCCAGCCCCAATTCCAGAAAAAAGTAAGTGTATTATTTAATGTAAATAAATAAATATCTTAAAAACAACTGTGGTTTTGTTCAGGTAAAACGTTTTTTTGCGGCACCATTTAGAAATATAAACTTAGATTGTTTCAGGCTTTACATATATACTCTAAAGAAACAAAACAAACATAGAATCCATTATGGTCCACGAGTCAAAAAGTTTGAATTCAGCAATTCAGCAGGGATTTGCTGTTAGCTTTGAAAAACAGGTCTTTACTTTCTATTCGTAAATCACTTGTTTATACTTTCAGGATAGGGTTATCACTTTTGTGGAATTTCCTGCTGTTTTATGTTTTCTTCCCCGTGGAGTTAGTCTGGCAGAGGGAAGCGCGAAGACAAAAGCCTCACAGAGTGTTGTTTGGTAAAATGGTTTCAAATGGTGCGCTTGGTTGATTTGAGCTCCTTTGTAGAAAGATCCAAGCCAAGGTATAAAGAAACTAGAATGTACTAACAATTTGCACCAGTTAGATGAGAGAGAATATAAAACAATGCTTGCTTTGGTAGCGAAACTTAACAGCTCACTTAAAAACAAATCACAGCTTGCTTTTAATTAGCTTGTTTTCAAATGAAAACAAACCTTGGCTTTATTTAACAAAAATGCATACATTTAAATTGTCAATTCAATCTATTCACTCACATTTACATTTTAACAATAAACCCTTATTATTAATTACATACGTTGTATTAATAACATTATACCTTGTTTAAAATAATAAAATCCAACTTTTCATTTTAGTGTGGTTTATTGTCTTAATCCTACACACAACGTGCCTTTATTAAAAAAATGTTGTTATAATTGTAAACTTCTATATAATGTTCTGTGCCTTTACGAGAGAACATGTGACATGAGTTCTGAGGGAGATTTGCTGTTTCAAAGTTTAAATGTATCCATTACAGTCAAGTATGTTCATAAATAAATGCTAAAAATGTTACACATTAACAGGAAAAAAATAATTAAAAATTAAAAATAGTTAAGTCTAACAAGTCGTTTCAAGTATACTTTGGAGACGTTACAACCAAGATTGTTTTGTGGGTCTGGTCCTATACACGCATGTCTTTAAGAGTGGAGTTGTAGAAAAGCATAATAACAGTAAAGACATGAAAACAAACATCTAACCTTTTTTTGTCAGAATTCTTCATACATTAGGGAAGAAAGTACTTCTTGGAGTGAAGCAGAATCCTTAATTGTTTGCTAAGATATATCATGATCTACAGTCTGTGCAACATCTTTCTGAGACATCCAAAAGTTATTCTATGTTTATGAAATCCTTCAATGAGAAGTTTCAATAGACATGCCAGCTTAAAGGTCCCCTTTTAAATAATTTATAATCAACATTTAAAATTTCTGGAGTCTCACTGTATTCTTAATGACCTTCAAAAGGTAGTAGTTATTGTGAACTATGCCTTTGAATCTCAAATGTTTGTGTTCCACAAAAAGAACCACAAATGTCATGTTACTCCCATTGCTTTGTCTCAGCCATGCCTTCTGCTGGGTTTTCCTGTGGGCACACAGGCAATCCACCCAATTCTGACAAAAACATTCATCTTTTGGCAAGCCAAAAATATTTTTTTCTTTTCATTGTTTTTCCGAAACGATTATACAACGAGTTCACTTTCAGGTAACATGTTCTCCATTGAGATGCATTGACATCTGATCTCATCTGGTTCCGGTTATTGTTAGGTCCCTGTTCCCTGTTAGGTAAGAGTTAACAAAATCAATTTCACATCTTCAGGGCAGCCAAGCATGTGGTCGAAGATTTCCGTAACTCACTGGTGGCATCAAATGGCAAGAAGCACCACTACGTCTGTTGTTCAGGAATACTAGACACAGTCAAATTACCTCAATGTGGCCTCACCTTTATTGAACTTAGTAATGCTCAAAAAACATTTTTCATGCAAGTAATTACGTCAAGATGTGATCAACTCAAATGACATTTAAGCAGCTGACCACTTGTGTCATGCTAGCAAAGCCCAAATACTAAGCCACAAATTATTGTTAAATGCAAACATTAGATTTGTCAAACATTCTCTTCAAGCGACTGCTGAAAACAGTAAAGCAAGCTGTGCTTTCAGTGAGATTACTCTAGTAGTAAGCACTGCAGAGTTTGTGCTGAAGATTGATCCCACGGCAGCCGGATTAGTCCATCTGAAGGATTTCTCACTAACTGAGGTCTATAAATGAGATACAGAGATAGAGCGAAGGTCGAGAGGAAGCGTTGTAGATAAAGATAGGAAGCTTTGTCTTCTACATTTCCACCGGTGTGTGTGAGTGCATGAATGACTTATTGCATGTCACAGTAACACCTCTCCTCGGGGGAAAGTGAAGCGGAGGCTGCTGGGAAGGCCTTGGGGACGACTGGTGAAAATGTCAAACCAAAAACATGCAGTTATGAACTAGATAAATGTGGCGTAAACAACAGAAGTGATCTGCAGGAAAGGAACAGTGGTACATAGATGTGTAGCAATGCTTTGCACAGTTGGGGCTCGATGGGGGTGTTTACTAAAAACAGCAAGATTATATTTCTCCCTATTGTGACATTTAAAGTTATTTATGTTGAAAGGGAGGCTGTCTTGGAAAATTAAATATGTCCTTCACACACCAGAAAGTTTATGCAAAGTTTTAAATGCACGTCGTATTTAGATCCAATCTGCTCCTCACTAGCATCATGAGCCTAATGTATGCAACAACGTCTTTAATGGTTTTAAGATGCGAAGAACATTTACCATTAAAATGTTCTGCTTCTGTTTACCGTCAACGTGATCAAGGTTTCTATATGTGTCTTACAGCAAGTTGTTAATTTATCTGTTAAGCTCTTATATTAATTAGAGGTTCGCTGATTCTAAATTTAATATCAGCATCAGTCGAATATTTACCAACATTTCACTGTCATATAGTTGTCTTTGGAAACAGATAAGAGATCCAAGTGCAGATCATCTCCAGAAAAAAGGTTCACAAGGCATGTGCTCTATTAATCACATTTTATTTATTACAATATAAATTTTAGTGATCAGTAATCAGGAATAAATGGTTATTTTGCGTCTTTGCATCCCGGATACCTATTCTCTCGCTGTCACATAACAAGGCTATGCAGATAGTTGCATCTTGATATTGAAATGTAAAATCACAAACAGTTCGCTCTGAACAGAATGATTGATATATTGTTTCTATTCCTGTTTCTAACCAAACATATTGTTCCATTGGTTCAGAAAAAATACTGTTTATTAATGTTATTTTGACAATGTTTGCATATAGACACACTCAAAAATAAAACCTCAAATAATAACTGCCCTTGAACACTCAATGCGTAATGTGTTTAAAGTTTAAAACGAAAATATTTGTTCTGTGTTAAGTTCAAGCCTCTGTCTGTGCTACATCAATGCATCAAAAAATCGAATGAACTTTTGCTCTTGCTAATATAATGAAGCAATTTTAAATTCAATTTTAAACACAGGTAAAAACGCTTTACTTGAAGATCTTGGGTTAATTTAATTAATGTCATTATCATTTCATTTATTAATTACATCATAGCTATTTTCTATAAAAAGTTGCGTTTTATATTATGAATGAATTAAGGAACATGGTTAGTATGTCAGTTGTTGATCTGTTTCCTCTGATGTAAAACAACAGGGTGTGTCTCAATATAGGGACTTTGTTATTAGTGTTTCCTTCGTTCAAAGATCAAAAGAGGCTCTATTTGAGGCACTGGGAGACAGACTGGGAGCCAATCCGAATTTACAGCATCTGGGCTGTGTTGGGGCAGAAATGGAAAAATATGTTACTGGAAGAAAAAGCAGAACCATCTTTTAAGCCTGGCTGGAAAGGATAATCCTATCCTTTCCAGCCAGGCTTAAAAGATAGCGATGCTGAAAGATCAACAGAATTCTGTAAAATGTATTATTCACCAATGTTTAAGTAAAGAATTTTTGGATTGGAAGCCCTTGTCTGTATTTTCTATTTAAAACTGGTATTTAAATCTCAGAATATGATGTCAGAACATTTCTAAATTTAAAAATAAATGCCCCTATTTCACAACACATGTCCTAGGATCAACAATATAACTAATAAAACTCTAAATTTCGCTCTTTGGATAAAGCTATTAATCACATATTCAACATGTTTTATAACAGAACACACAAAGTTCATCAGCCCACATGCCCTTTTTTCTTTTTTGAAAGACTATGGCAGGGTTGGACAAGGAACACCACAGTCCTGCACAGTTTCACTGCAACCATCAGCACAGATGATCATTAAGCTCCTCTTGGGTTGTTTAAAGCCACAGGTGTGTCTCATGAAAAAGAGTTGGAATAAAAACCAGAAATCCAGAAAGGAGTTTGCTCACCCCTGGGAATCCTATACAGAGATGCTGCAGAAATGTAGACAGGCGTATAAGTTTATGACCCTGTTTTACCAAATCTGTCCGTTAGGGGGAAAAGACGGTCGAAGGGCTAAACTAGACAACCAAATCTACTGGGTGGATCAGGATAACAGGCCAGGTGCTTTTGTGTCACAGAACATCCTGGTGGCTCCAGGGACACAGCTTCTCCTCACACAGGGAGACAGAAAACATAAGAGGATTTCAGGTCACCGAAAAACAGGATACCCATTTTCAGTTGCCTTTTAAGCTTAAAATGACTTTTTATAATGAATTCCAAATTTATGTTAATTAAGTAAAAAATCACAAACAGGCCATGCCATAAATCATTACATATCCTAGTTAATTGATATGAGAGCCTCATTGAACCCATTTCAACCATAAATATGATGATTAAGCCACAAATTAACATTAATCAGTTATGAATTCCACTGGTCTACATTAGAAATGAAGAAAAACAGAGCAGGATTTATATTTTAAACAGAGACAGATGGGGTGAGAAAGAGACAGATTGTTCAGAACATCACAGGTTTTCCCTTATTTCATCTGAGACCCAGGGATTCAGTGCAGCCTGGCTCCTGAAGATGCTAGAATAAGAAAAACAGCTGCTAACAAAACTCTGCATCTCTGTCAGCATCCAGGTCGAACAACAACCAACATGATTCACACTGGAGAGTGTGTTTAGAGGAGAGAACACAAGAGGGTTAACTAAAACTTAAACTTCTCTTAAAACAAAATGTAGTGTTAGCTAGCTCGGATGTTTGTGCTGATGTTGAATAGCTTGTCAACATCACCCTAAAGCCACAAAAGCAGTGAATTGTGCAAACCTGATCTGCCCAAGCTTCTCAAAGGTGACTCACAGGTTTCAGAGCTTAAAGCTGTTAGACTGGAGGAAAAACTGGCAGAAATGATACATAGGCTTAAGCTAGAACCCTTTCAAGGACATTCAGATCCCTGAGTGTTGCATTTGTGTATGAGCAAGTCTGAGATTATGTGTGAAGGGGGGGCTGGCTATAATAATAAACGGGCTAGGGCTTAAAAGGGTTTAATGTGACTAAGTAACTCTTTTAACAACAAAATGTAGAGAAAAAAGTCCAAGTTGTTTTTGTTGTATTCCCAGTCACAGAATCAAATAAGTAGAACATCATTGTACTTTTTCTAAGTTTACGTCCCCTTTAACTATTCAAATCAATAGCTGTTCAAAGTAAGGAGCAGAAACATTCATTTAATCAATTACACTTTACAGTTACTTTTCTTTAAAGTTTCAAATCCACAAAAACATTACACTGATAAATATAACTATTAATCCATGCATAAACAGGTCAATGATAGATTTAACTTTCAGCTCTAATTTGTATCCAAAACAAAATGATCTAAACATAGCTAAGTGAAATAAGGTCATGTTAAAGCCCATTCTGTCAAATTAAAGTGAATTTCAGACTTTGTTCTTGATGACTATAATAATAATAATTAGTTTCATTCATGGGTCCAAAGCAAGAGCAGATAGCTAAGCTACAGAAGCAATCCTAAAAGGGCTAATTCGCTAAACATAGCTAAGTGAAATAAGGTCAAGTTAAAGCCCATTCTGTCAAATTAAAGTGAATTTCAGACTTTGTTCTTGATGACTATAATAATAATAATTAGATTTGTAACTTTATTTCATTCATGGTTCCAAAGCAAGAGCAGATAGCTAAGCTACAGAAGCAATGCTAAAAGGGCTAATTCGCTAAACATAGCTAAGTGAAATAAGGTCAAGTTAAAGCCCATTCTGCCAAATTAAAGTGAATTTCAGACTTTGTTCTTGATGACTATAATAATAAATAGTTTTGTAACTTTATTTCTTTAATGGTTCCAAAGCAAGTAAACTCTGCTACAGAAGCATTGCTAAAAAGGCTATTTCTCTAATCACAGCTAAGTGGATTGACCGTCCGTACTATAAAACTTGAGGTCAAATAAAAGTGATTTTCAAACATCAATCCAAATGAACTGCAATCATAAAACAGTCTAAGAATTTTCCTGAACTATGAGAATTTATAAGACTTAGCAAATTCATTAAAGAGCTAATGCGCTAACAAAACACAGCCGTGTCTGTATTTTTGTAGAAAGCTAACTTTAATAGTTGCAGGAACACAAGTTCACCTTGTGAAACTCTTTATGGACAAAATCAACCTTTAATTATTTAGCAATAACATTTAGAGAATGGAACAAAAATAAGAAATACCAGCAGAGTACATGACTAGTGTTTCGACTCTGGAAATGAGAGCGGGTTAAGGGGACTCATGAGACCTGGCTGACCTTGGATATCGATTCCAGTGGCTTTAGCTGCCCTTCCTGGGTTGTCAGCGTAACTTTATAGCCCTTTATGACCACCCAACTGCCACGAACATGCTCTGCTGACACACCAAACATAAAAAACCAGAGTCTGAGTATGTTTCAGACAATATTCATACACATGTGTAGCAGGCACTTGAGTGTTTTATTGCTGAGGGCGGAAAGAGAAATAAACAGTATTTTACACAGTATTGATTGTAGACTTTTGTTGTATCTAAATGCTTTTATTGACAACATGGCTCTGTTCTGTTATTAATGTATCTACAGTGTTTTATTCAGCGCTGTTTAATGAGGACTTGTTTATTGATTGAAACATTTGTGTTATTGATCAGGTGTGACTTGATTTCCGAGCTTCAAGCTACAGCTTTCCTTTTTCCCCCCACAAAGTCTCATCTGTAGTCACCACATGGCTCTCACCCTCTCCTCCTCTCTCCCTTTCTCACTGTTTGTGCTGAATTATTAAACATGGTTTTAATTTGATTGTCAGAATAATTGGGAATCTGTATGCAAAATTTTCAATGGCTATGCTTAAATAATCTATTGTTTGTCTCTGCATCTTGCCATTGAAAAATGTTCTCCAAACTGAAATAACTTGACTGCCTTTTAACTTTTCTCTTCTTGAGAATTTTAGGAGTGACTGTAGTATTTTATATAGTTTTTTTTTATCTTAAACTATACGCTTAATGGCTCCACCGCAGAAAAGAAACGGGAACAAGTGTAACTGATGTAACTCAAGCCTGGAAACTAAAAGGGATGTAACGCTGATCTGAAGCTTTTAGAAAGTCTCCCACTCCATTGATTCGGGTTTGTGAGACTAAAGATAGATTTTCTTTAGATGAACTCCCCTGTGTCTGTAACTCTAGCACTCTTTGTGTTGGAGTGTATATTTTATCAACAGAAAGCAATAGCACACTGTTGCTTTACAAGCATTACATAAGTAAGGTGCATTACGCTATAAGTCATAAGCTCAATGCCACAAAGATATGCACCCTCATATTTTAGTTTAAAGATGATTGATAGTTCATCTCATTTCAACAGTGCTAATGTTTTACATGAATTGTTATGTATGAATGTACCCAGAAGCTTAAAAAGTATGACTTTGAAGGACATCAAATTGTTATTTTATTTGGTAATAAACTAATAAACTTAGGAATAGGTTTATTCTCATTATAGATAGGTAGTATGATTAATTATAGCATGATAGCATGTTGTGATTTAAACAATAAATAAATAAAAAAACTAAATAATAAAAAGTGGGTAACTTATATGTGTGAAGCTGTGCACAGAATGTTATATGTGATACTTTTGAAATTACATATATGTGTATGCATGCATATAATGTTTACACACATAAATACAGATGACACAGGAGCTGGTCATATAAATAGAATATAAGTAAAACGTTTATTTATTTCAGTCATTCCATTGAAAAGGTTAACTTGTATATTATATTCATTCATTACTCACACAGACTGATACCTTTGTGACAATTCTCTCACTTTTAAAGTTTTTTTTTTCTCACAGTGCTTCAAGTATTCCCTCCCATAATATGAAAACATATAAAGAAGTGAATTGGTTCCTCTACATTTCCTACAAATTAGGTTTATTTAACAAATTAACAACAAAAGCATCTTAATCTGGCCCTTGTATAAAAATAAAACAAGGCAAATCTCCTGATTTCAAAATAAACATAAAGGTTCTATGAGCTCTTAAATGAACTGTGAGTCTTAAAAGTCTAATATCAATATTAATATTATTTGATCTTTTCTAAACCCCTTGATTTTAAAGTTGCCTATAAATACATTTTGATTTATTTATTGATTGACTAGGAATGTAAAATGTAAAAAAATACAAAGGAAGAAATAGTAGGTAGAATGAAAGAGAGGAATAGAATCAATCAAAGCATGTAGTGAAAGAGACAGAAAAATGAACATAAAGCATGATATTTAACTCCATTTACGACAATATTCAGTCATTTTTTTCCATATCAATCTCTTTCTTAATACTATTTAGTGTACTAATAAGCTTGATTGTGGCTAGATATTTACCCCAACAAAATGCCAACGTGCCCGAGAGAGCATGCGCTTCAGTGTTTACATCCATTAACAGTTTGTTCTTCTGCTCATGACTGTCACATTGTAATTATATTTCATTCATACATAATAGAAACAGCAGTCCCATATTATTTGTAAAGTGAACGAACACAGTAAACACAGTTTTAAAAAATCGGATTTCACAAAAAAGTATCTGAACGTAGAACATTCGATGTTCACGCACACTATAATGTCTAAACACCTTCCAAAGAGTAGTTTTGATAATAGTAGTCCTTTAATTCTTATTATTTGAGCCCTCTGTGCAAAGATATATCTGTCTTTCTGTAGTCTGCTCTCTGATCGCACAGATTTACTCACAACTCACGATCTTACTAATAACAGTGCTAGAACAGAAAGCACCCTTTAATGCTGTGGCTTTGACTTGGATGTTCTCAGATCGTGATTAGCAAATAACATCCTTGACTCATTTCATCAGGCTCTAAATCCAGCTCTGAGAAGCATTCATTGGCTTCTTGGCAGGTATTGCTTGTTTTTAAACCAATCAATAAATTGATGACTCATTTCCTTTTGTATGTGGGAGGAATGCGCATATGACAAAATCTTAGAATAACAATCTAAATGCAGGTTTACCCATTTAATTGAGGGAAATGAGCATATAAAAGGGTTATTTATATCATAAATCCCTTTTTTGCTTATAAATCTTCAGAGTGCTACTCGTGATGTAAGCATATTTTACAGACTTGGACTTCCTCCGTATGTGTTGTATGCTCATAATTGGTTTATCTCAGGATTGGGGGCGCTGACTGTAAGATGCTATTGTTAGAGGAGACCATTTTGAGAGATTAGTTCCAGCAGGATGCCTTTAACCCTCTACTTCATCTTCTGCATTGTTTTAGCTAAAATTAAGACATGGAGTTTGCTGCCTATGTTGGATCTAGTCAATGAGATTACATTTAAATTATTTACTGTGAATTTGAATATCAAAAAAATATTATATTTGATTATTGTGCGAAAATTAATTGGGAACATGCTTTAATTGCCAAATGTTAAAGCAGGATTAGCTCTGAAAAAAAATATGAGGCTTCAGATCATAATCCCAATCCAAACAATATGGAAGCATTTTATTTTGGTTGTTCTAACCAGAGCATAACATGCTTCAATACAAAAAAAACATAAAATACAAGTGCAATACAAGCTCTCCTCTCCTCTGTTTTTTTATCTCTCCTCTCATCTACGTTCCTAACTCCTCTCCTCGTTGATCCTGACACATTCCCTTCTTCCCTTCCAGTTCTCTCCTTTCTGGTCCACTCCTTTCCTCTGGCCCAACTCTCTTGTCTTTTCCCACCTCTTCATGTCTCCTCTTTATTCTCCTCTCCTGCCAACCATTTCCCTCTCCTTTGCTTGAATCTACTCTTCTCTGCTGCAATGTCTTCTCTTCTCCTGTCCTTTCTTATCTTCATCTCCGCTCTATTCTCGTTTATTTGTCTCACCTCTCATCGTCCCTATTTCTCTTTATTCTTTCCTGGCCTCTCTTCTCTTATGAGCTATCCTGCCATGTCCTAATCTTTCTTATTTATCTTTCATCTCATCTCCTAACTCCTTCTCTCCTCGATGACCCTGACAAATCCCCTCCTCTATTCGTTCGCTCCTTTTCTCCTGTCCCCTCTCATGTCCTCTACTGAAGTCCATCTCCTTTTCTGCCCTGTCTTCTCTTTTTTCACCCTCTCCTCTCCTTTCTTCCCCTCTCCTCTCCTCTCCCTCACATTTGCCTATAAAAGAACTTTTAGCAAACATCTAAATGAATTCATGCTCCAGTGATCGAGTGAATCTGCTGTGTCATTTCTCTTTAGGTCTGCGTGGTATGAGCAGATGAGCTGCCGAGCTTTATAATAGCTGCCAAGCACGTGACCTTTCCATCCAGACATCATGCATGACATTTGAGTGTGATCTTAAGCATTAGAAATGGCATCAGTGATTTGCGGTTCTGGACAGGTGAGTTGGCAGCTGTATGTGCCAGCCGGACTCTGAGGAGGCAGATGGGCATGTGAGATGCCAAATCACTGGCTCAAGGTGTTATTACTGGAAGCGTGGGCTGAAATCTGCCTGCAAAGCCTTGAAAGGATGCCTCATGTGCTCTCAAAGCCTTTAACAAAAAACAAAGATAATACAATAAATGAAATACTTTAGATGAACAAATCATGTAAACTCAAAAAGAGAAATAGCGTTCGAGAAAACAAATCAGCTTGAGAAAAGATTGACAGCCTATATAAATAAGACAAAATGTGGCTTCTACATTATAAAGGGTAGATTAAAAAGTTTTAATTGAAAAGAAAAACTGAAATCACCATCAATCAAACAATCAACCAATCAATTAATAAATCAATCAATCGGTGTTCGCTGTAATATAAAGCATAAACAACATGCAACCCTGGTATTGTGAGAATGATATCAAGCCATTGTAACAAAGTAAGTGGATAAAGAGAGAAAAAGAGGATTGGCAATGGATTTGAGGCTGATGTTTGTGAATCAGATTGTATTCTAGTCTGTTTTTCTTATGTATTTGTTTCTCATTTCTGCTTTGATTCAGCTATATATGTTTATTACCACTGCCTTTGTAAGGAATGTTCATACATTATGAGTAATTGATACATTCACAGTAAAAATCTAGTTTGCAATTTAAAAAGTCACTGATTTTATAAACCATGTTCTAAATAAAAACGAAAAGTGCAAGAATGGAAGAAGCTACACAACAGAGAGAAAGGCAGCAGACTGTGGGTGTTTGTGCATATTAGTTGTTTGGAGGAGAGCATCATGTCCCACAGTCCCAGAGCTTGGCATGGACGCTCACGCGGCTATGGTGATAGAAAGCGAGAGGGAGAGGAGAGACAGGTCAGTCTGACATCAACAGCTGTGCTCAACCCAGATAACGCAACACATTCAGAGCATGCAAAACACTTCCACTTGTAAAACGGAGCAACTTCTGTGGGAGGTCAAGAGCGTAGTGCAAGGCGTGAAAGCTCTCCCTGCTCTCACACACACGCTTGCTTTAAATGAAAAATATGAACCCCCACACCCAAAAAACCCTTTTCACCTTTACAAATCGCACAAAATAAGGAAAAAAAGAGGGCAATGTTGAAAAAAGTTTGTCCAGCTTCAGAACGGAAAAATACTAAGGCTATTATGCCAAGGGACATGGGTATTAACACAATACCCATGTGCCTTGGCATAATAGCCTTAGTACTTAGTACTAAGGCTATAGAACACCAAAGGAAAAAGTAAAAGGCTTTACCGAAGAAGTATCCAGCACCAGCATCAGCGCTAGAGTGGTCTGAGTCAGCGGGAGAGTGAGTGAGGGGGGAGTTCAATTAGTTGGTGTTAGTGTTAGTTGCAGCTAAAGGCTATTTTTTCTAGTGATGTCATGACTACTGCAGCACTGGTGTTCTGAAACGATGGGCTGCAGCTGGATATCTTTCCTTTTATTTTGGCTTTGAAACCTGGAATCTCATACTTCATACTTAAATGTAATACTTGAATACGTGTAATAGTACTCTTAAAAACAGCAGTTTCCACCAAAAGAAAATAGGATTGTATCGTCAAAAATATTGATACATTATTTTTAAAATTTTATTATGACAAATATTTTCTTTCAGGACATCGATTTATATTGTGCTTTTATTTTGAAAATAACGTTAATAACTGGTATTATTGTAAATAGAACAAAGCAATACAAACAACACACATTCAAAAACAGAAACAAAGTAGCATTATGAGCTCCCTCTTGCTAAATAATAAAATATTACTGTCTGTCTCTGCAGCTGATGCAGATAAAGTGGGCAAATGCAACAAAATCAACAATTTATCCGAATAAAGGATGAACCTTTTTATATAATTTTTTTTATTCACCTTCGTTAGTTGTAGTGTGAACAAAGCAGAGGTGAACAAAAATCTAAATTGTTTATCGCAGAGCGACTACTGCTTCCGAAACAACACCACACAAAAAAGATATAGAAAAAATTTCCAGCAAAACCTTTTCAGAGATATTTTCTTATCGTTTCTGTTATTGAAGCTATGAATGAATCGCTTCTGTGGTCAGTGTGCAGGCTGGAAAGATCTGATGCTGCGGGATCTGATGCTTGAGCTGCGGGCTGAAAATGAGGGTTAACAGATAGACTCTGCAGCGGTGTGCAGCCGGTTTCAAAATGACTTTGGAAAAGCTTGGTAACACAATTTAAACAGAGTTTTATTACTCCACATCATAAGGTTCATCATTTGGTGCTATGGTGACTATACAAAAATGATTTAAAAACTAATAATTTAACATTGTATGTCCCCTTAGACACCCTTAGCATTTGCCTATACCACCTACTGGACAGGACCCAGTTTCAACTCTAAAGATATTTAAAATAAACTAAACATTTTTAATTTTAGTTTTTAGCTTTTTCCATTAAAACCTTAAAAGAGCTGTCAGATAAACGAAGGAGGAATGCACAGTATGTTGCCAGATCTTCCCTCATCCCTCAGCTCCTCTGTTCCAGCCTCATCTGTTGTTTACATCACTAAACATTACTTGCAGTGGATGCTCTAGATTACCAAGTCCCTCGAAAGATTAAACGAACATCACAAGAGATCGTCGCAGTGCCATCGAAACGCACAGAAGGAACCGGGAGTTAATTACTTTCCCTGGATAAAGGCAAAACGAGATAAAGCGAACGAGAAAGTGATTTCGAGGGGAAGAAGAATCAATGAAGCTTCTGGGTGTTCATGCCATCCTTTTATCGATTGCTAATATATCAGTGTGTCTTGCAGAAGTATAACCTTTAACTTTCATGTACATGGAAGAGAAATCAAGAAGAACATGACCAAAAATGAATGGGTTATATATTCAGATTCAGTTATAATCTTTTGTACCTTTAGGAGCTAAAAACAGAAATAATCACTGTACTCTGTCCAAGATTACACCCCTGTACTCGCTTCAACACAGCAAGCGCAGCAAAGTCCTGCACTGATGAGAAAAAAAGAGGTCAGATCTGTCAGTGTTCTTACTAAAGTCAGATCGGTTCGCCAGTCCTTTCTCTGCAAACTTCTGACCTAATGCAGGACTATTCATCACAGTTTAGTCGCTAGAGGAAGGTTTGCAAATTGGACAAATTAGTTGTGTAAAATGGAAAGTTCAGTGGGTGTTTGTCCAAACATTCGTTTCATTTAAAGGTACAGTTCAAACAATGATTAAATCTCAGTCACTCTTTGTGCATAATCTAAGCTTTACAATATCTAAGGAATAGAATCACTCTCATAATAACATGTGCAAATTAAAATGATTTACGTGTAATGTTCATTACCCCTTGTATGCTTTAAAAGTATTGTGTGTAATTTTGTGCTTTTGTATGAATTGGATCCCGATATCTACACACAAGAAGTTCACAGACATGACTACTGTGAATATCAAACAAGTAGCTCAGCAAATCAGCATTTTCAATCATCAGCATGTTTTATACTAGCAGCGGTAGCCGATTTAAATTCTTTTTACTGTATAGTTTATTTTATAATTCATGATCGAAGCACGTGTGTTTCATAAAATAACAACGGTGGATCGTATGTTTTACAGTTTTACAAAATGTTTTTACAGTTGCTATTTGCAAATGCTATCCTTTTGAGATCAGCTACAGTGAGGCGGGGTTTCAATGCACACGTTTCACTGACCCATGGACAAGTATTGATAGTAAGTGACATGTATATATATATTTTTTTTTTCTAGAGCACAGATATGGGAACCTACTTAGTCTTTGTATCTGTTTGGTGACAGCTTTGGCAATACTGCCAAAGCTAATTTGAGAGAGAGAGAGCGAGAGAGAGTGAGAGAGAGAGAGAGAGAGAGAGAGAGAGAGAGAGAGAGAGAGAGAGAGAGAGAGAGAGAGAGAGAGCGAGAGAACAAAACGGAAAGAGAAAGAGAGAGCAAGTAAGTTAGAGCAAGAAAGAGAGGAAGGGAGAGAGAGAAGTCTTCCTCAGATCCTCAATGGGCAGCTCATAAAGGTATCGATCGACAGCTAGCTGTTAACAGTGATCCGCTTCTAATGATGTCCTCCATGACTCTATCACCTTTTCTGCTCATTAGCTGAGATGCTAGTACTCAGCAACGCAGAGCTGCTGGGAGAAACACTGGCTAACATACTGTACAATAAAGTTACCCTTCTCAAAACAACAGCTATCTTCACTGATTACAAGTTATTCTATCCATTTTTAAGAATGCTATAATAAAAGAACAGCTTCTCCAAAGCTTTGTGAGTTTGACTTACATATTCCAAACAAATGAGTTTGAATTCATTCTTTAGAAAACCCATACTTATGAAGATGCACAACCAAATTGTTAAGAACATTAGAAAAGAGAAATGAACATTTTTAAAAGTAAAGCACTATTACGGAAAAAGAGAAAGCTGGAATAGCTGATCTAAGCTGAGCATTCGCTATAAAAGTATTCCCATCACTCTAGCCTGAGGGGAATATATGCTGCTCACGTGGCACACAGTGCTGGCATCTGCAGGTGTGGGAATCTGTCCCTGGGATCTGGAGAAAGAGTCCAGAGGTGAGACAGGAAGAGGACGTTTTATGTAAAGCTGCTTTGTTTAATGCAGGATGAAGCTGGAGCTCTGTGGTCCTTCTGAATTATGCAGAGGCATGCTGAGCCCTCTGCTCTGCCTCAGAAAGGCATAAGGGTAGGGGGGTGCTGATTAAAGATTTATACCCTCGGGCCGCTGGAGAAGGTCCAACCTGGGGTCCAGCTTGGCTGAGGCCCTTTGTACACCTGTCAGTTGGGTCATAGACTCTCTGTGACGAGGGCAGCGAGGATGGGGGGGGAGGCAGGATGATGCAGATGTGAAGCAGGGAAACAACCAATCACATAGCTTTAGTTGATTTGTTTTGAAGAGATGGTTTCTGAAGTTTGCTACAGTGGCTCCTTCAGATCCAGTTTCTTTTAATAGTCTATTAAAAGACATGGCAGGTGGATTGGGGGTCAGTAAGGAAACAGGTCCTCTGGGTCATGCCTGGTATTTATTAAAGGGCTCTCAGACCAAGATTGGAATTTGCGAGGTTAGTGACTGATTGACATGTTAAGTCAATGGCTAGTTGCTGAATCCATGTGGAGAAAGCAGAGTATCTATGTTAAACGAACGCAGCATCACTCTACAATGCAGAGGAAGTTCAAATTTTCACAGCTGCGAAAAATCAGGAGTTTCCTATAGTAGTTACACGAGGGAAACTTGGAAACCAGCATTGGCGGCGGGGAGAGTTCAACTACGAAAATCAAGTGAATAGAATCCGCACATTTTCCCGTTCCTGGTCTGAACACGACATTAAAGAGAATTCAGATTAAAATCCAACATTTCCAGGTGCTTGAACCGAAATGTAGCTTTTTGTAGTGTCAGTGTTTGCAGATCTTGAATGCCGTCTAAAACATGCTGCTTTTGAATTCTTAGTGTGTGACGTCACATGTAATTTTACCATTATCACCCAAGCTGCCAACACCTACTTATTTTTATTGTGAACAATAAATTACTATTTACACAATTTAGCACGAACACGAGTCAGTTTAACGCAGGATTTAGTTCAGCTAAAAGTTAAAGCTACATCATTGGCTAACAGCCCAATCCACTAAAGCAGAAACAGTTGCTTTATCAAACAAATGAGTGAATGAATTGGTAAAATGGACTGGAGCTTGGAGATTGATCATAGTTAGTCAAGATAGGCTAACCTGTAGTGAACTTTGTTTATGTTCATCTTTCTTTTATAATGCCTGGTCCTTTGAGAATAAAACACATTACCAACAGCATGATTTAACAACATGAGGAGAGATTTATGAGCTTAACTCGTGGTGTCAGCCAACGAGAGCAGACTCGAGAAAGCAGAGGTTTGTTGATTGGTCAAGACACTTACTGTACTAGCTTAGGAACCCTCACCCTGGTTAGTGTTACTAAAGTGGATCCAACTACTTTGTTCCTTTGAAGATTTGCATTATTCTAGTAATGTGTATTTTTATTTTTTCTGGAAATGTTTCATGATATGAATCATTATGCAGCTCTCTCGTAATGGAAGAAATTGCTACTAGCTAGAGCTATCGTGCACGAGAAGCCGAGTGAGCAGGGTTTGGGAAGGCTAGATGGGGTATTGATCAGTTCTTTTGCTCTGAGTGGTTTTACCTGGCTGGAGTAATTGAGGATGAACCTGACCGAGCAAGGAGCTTTCAGCAGCTCCACTGCACTAATGGAAAGCCAGCTGCTTCTGTCAGGTCTTTCCTCCAAGAGTCCTTAGCGCAGAATACTAAAGAGTTCTCTCTGAACACACACGGACAAACACTGAATTTCCTTTGAACCAAATCCAATTTTTCATCAGAAGAGGATTAGATTCCCCCTAAAAGTGAAAATTCATCATTTGCTTACCCCGGTGTTGTTTGAGAGGCTTATGAATTTTTCAGTGGATGAAGACGAAGGGAGATGTTCAGCACAATGTTCACACTCTTCAGTGACTGTCAGTGGGGACGGGTGCTGTTTGGGGAGAGCATCAATATTCATTTTTACTTGATAAAGACAAGTCTGCAATCATTTTTGTCTATTATGTATAACAATTCAGTATTATGACTTTAAAATACATTTAAATTAAAACGTTAAAGTCTCTACTTGCGTCCTCAACTTAAGCGATGACTTACTGTTGTGGTCAGTTTCTTGTTGAACAAAAACATGTTTGCTGTTTTACTTCTTCAGGGGCAACCAAAAAATGGAATTTAACCACTGCAATGTTGAGGAAGCTTGGATTTCCCGTTAGATGGGAGTACTACCAGAATGCAAAAAAGACAATCAAATTAAACAGAAAAACAGATGAGATATAAACACTGCATGTCTCCAAAAGAGAGCAGGATGAGCAGTCAACAAAGGAGCATGTTCAACAATCTGAGAGACTTTTACACATTGGTAATAATTTTCAGTAATTAGAGGGGTGTGGACTCCTGATGAATGACAGCGATGACGTCATTGCCGACCTAGTCTCATGTAGCCAGACTTTCAGGAAAGGTTTTGTATAGCGCTATGTTTGGGGAGCAGAAATGTTACCACAATAACGGACCGAGTTAGTCATAAACTCGTAGTCATAGAAGATGAGAGATACTTGGGAATCTAGTGTTTAGTTGTTCTTTAAAATCACACATTTTCGACACACAAAATGGATATTCAATGTTCTTGATTGCACACCTCCACCTTGTTTCCAGGTAGAACGAAAATAAACGCAACACTTACTACTACCAGAAATCCAGATAAGTTTAACCAATCAAACCATGACTTCATGATTCTTGAAGTGTTTCCAACTTTTCGTTTTGCTAGCGTTCCGCTGGCTGAGACCGCCATTGACCAATAGAATGACTGCAAATTTTAAATGATTGAAGCTCAGCCTATCCAGTTGCTTGGATTTTAGACAAACAAATAAAGCTCAGGTGTATGGTGATGTCATTGCTGACCAATGAAGTGACAAGGAAGATCTGGGAGAGTGGGAGACAATTGACTGATGTCTCAGCCAATCCACTCACTGGGATTTCTAACAGCAAATGTTTGGATTTTTTTTGTGTTATTTTGTTTTTCTGTTTTCTTCCATTATCTTCCACCAAATTCAAATATTAAAAGAAAATAAGAAGAAATACACATTTCAACAGTAAAAAATCCCAAGAAGATCTACTTTAGCACATTAAGAATAGTGACAATTTTTTAATTTGATGCCTTTCATTTCATATTCAGCCTTTACCCTTCTGGACCCTGACAACAGAGTTTGGATTTCCTCCCTCTGCCTATGTGAGTTTTCTCGAGGTACTCCAGTCTCACCCCTCTGTTCAAATAATCTCTGCTTGTTTCTGTGCAATTCTGGAGTGTAGTGCAGAAAAACATCGGTGGGATTTTCACTGGCTTCTCATTTGATCCTCACTCCTCTATTGGATCTCTTTGCCTGGAAACAAACAGTACTAACATTGTATCCTGTTCTTGAGCTCCACTGTAGAGACAAACTCAATGACAAAGAAATAGAGAAAAATAAATGATGACCTACATATATTTCTCTAGTGCACACAGAGCGACATGCAGATAGCAGTGCAACAGACTTAAAATGTGATCAAAATAATACTCCCCGAGCTATTCTTTATGAATTATCTTGGGTAAAGACTCAGCTCCAAGTAAAGCCCAACTAGACATTTTTACCAGACAACTGTTATGCTTAATGAGAATCTTTTTTGAAGAGAGATTATACTCTGTGTCCTTGCAGTCTGGATGTGTTTAGATTTTACAGCCGGATTATGGCTCTGCTTTTTCATACAGGCCCTTCAGAGAGCCAGTAAAACTCTCTGGCAGCCCTCACAACCAGCCAATTATTTCTGAAATGAGAACAAACCTATTTTCATTCAATGCTTTAGATATTCCCAAGGGCACTATGGGCTTCTGAGGGCACTAAACTACGACCAAGGGCACTAAACCCTTCTGAGATGCTCTGCAGTCGGAAAGAAAGAAATTGTTCACTCACACTTGTGATTCAGAATGGACATCTGAACTCAGTGGCCAACAGACAGACCAAATGTATAGATAGTGAGTGAGGGACGGACTGTAGGGATGGGTGACATACAATAAAGAGATGAAAACAAACTTTATCTCTGTTACTCAGCAGTGCTTTAAAAAGCAGTTAATAGATATTTAAAATACTTGTTTTCCATGAATTTGTTTCCATGATGTGGTTAGTCAAAAAGATCAAAAACTGTACTATTTGTTAAAAATAAAAAAAATATGTATTAAATAATTAAAAATATATATGGAATCAATAAGATGGCCAATGAAGCTACTTTATGATGAACAGTTATTTTGGCACTAGGAAACTCTAGGTGCCTTGATGTTTCGAGTGCAGGGAGAACTACTCTATACTGGGTTTAAATTAGGATTTCCAGATTGGGATCTTTGTTAAAGATGCTTATTTGCTGTAGATTTACAGTGTTCAAAGCTGTACCAGAGATCTCTAGATTAGTTATGTTTTCATGTTGGCTGACTTGGTGCACACACGGTCCAAGTTAGCGGGCTCTCTAGGAAAAATTGTAACAGGCATGTGGTCAACAGTAAAATATTCACCCAACTCAAATGGACACTCTGTGACTTATGGAGGGATGGCATGATGTACTAGGTGATGGGCGGGTGGCATGAGAAAAGAACTAAAGGGCTGAGTGATAGAAAGAGGGACTGAGGGATTAACGGACTGCCTGGAAGAGACGGACTGAAAGACAGGACAAATGATGGAGGCAAACGACCAAGTGTCTGACCATTTTAGAGGCTGACTTCTGGACGAATAAACATTAAAATCAATTGAAAATTTGGACTAACTTTAAGAGTGATAGATGTACAGACTTAAAAAAATGGGCTGAATGAATGAAGTATTGAGTGATAGACTGAGTGAGTGATGGTTGGGCAGACAAGGTAGATGGACGGACCGAGTGTTGGATAGAATCATTGACCAAGAGTGTGGCAGTCTGATGGATGACTGGACTGAAACTCTTCTGAGTCTGTAATGATAAAAAGACTAATCAGTGGACAGTCAGACACACTAACTGATGGGAAGAGAGACAAACAGTCAGACATATGGCTGAATGAATGGATAAACTCATGGAAGGACAGCTTTTGGGCCAATCTCTACCTGTGCATCAAGCCTATGAATTGGCCCTTGTGAAGGCTGCACATTTATGTAACCCACACTGATCCGTGCCGAAACCTGCCGTGCACCTCAAAAAAAAAATGCATAAATGTAAATGTAAATGTAGAAAGATAGAATAATGGACGTAGTGACTGAAAGTAGTATAGACTGACACACTGACAGAGAAACAGATCAACAGTCGGTGGAAAGACCTGACTCACTGTAGGACTCTGTTAGACCGATTAAGTAGTGGTCAAATGGACTAAAGCCCTTCCAATTCGTGCTCACTTATACACAGAGTAACCAATAAAGACAAACAGACGGAAGGACTGCGTGACAGACGGTTCTGACAGAAAACTACCAGAGGAATGAACTGACAGATAGAATAAGCAATGCATTTGCAGATGACTGACTGATTAACTGACGGACACACAGACTTGCAGACGAAGTGACTGGTTGCATGTTTATTCTGTAATGACTCGTTAAGCTACGACAATTTACTAGTTAAGTCAGAACTGATTGAATGCATTGAGGGATGGACGAACAAACTATTGGACCAGACAGATTCAGTCACTGAAAGGATGATTGACTTACTGATTGATGTACAGGGTCAGACTAAATGATGCGTGGAACGGCAGACTCAGCATTCAATAATAGCAGGACTCTGCTTGTGAATAGTGAAACTGTGACAGAAATGCAAAAAACATTGTTTGTGTTGTGTTATTGCACACAACACAGAACAATGGGTCCACCGAAGGAGTGGTATTCTTTATGCTGTGTAGGTGATGGCTTTTAACGCTCAAACCAAAGGCTTTTAAAAGATGTATGGAAGTAAAAGAACTGCCAAAAAGATTGTAGAGAGCTTGAATGTGTCATCACACTTTTGTTTCCAATCGGAGAAAGGGATCACTTTGACTCCACTCAGACCACATTTAGAATCATGTTCAAAGCAGTTAGACAAAGATATCGGTAGTGGGGGCAGAATGAAGTGGGAACCCTCAAACGCACGCCGTTATGTCCTACCGTTACAAAACCGCTTAGTAGAAAAGCATCACAAAATGGAAAAGATTAAGTGTCAGATAGATGGGTTAACTGGGGATGGACAGAGTTGCTTTCATTTATTTCTAGTTCTTTTAAATGTTGAAACAGTGGAGTGACAGACAAATGAGCAAAATGAGGATTTTTTTGAAAATGAAAGAGAGATGGACTGATAGGTAAAAAGAAGGGTAGATGGACAGGAAAAAATACATTTTGGAAAAACTGCATGATTCTTAGGATGGGTAAATGGCTGGATGAGTATATAGATGGAGACATTTTGGATGGACGAATTGGATAGACAAGATGGATAAGATAGCTTTTCTCAACTAGCAAACATGCAGTCATTTGCCAAAATGGACCTATGGTATGTTTTAAATCACTGATACAGAAATAACTCAGGAATTTCACAGTGGAAGGAATCATGAATACTGTGATGAGCTGCTATCAGCGGATCGTCTCACAGATATACAGGGTAATCTGAAAAGGCCAGAGGACACGAGGTTTGAAGATAACAGGGTTTACTTTTCACATGAGTAGAAAGAGTTAGGAAACAAAGTAAGGATTTCAACGAACGCTATAGTCTAACACGTATGCATGGCATATGCTGTTCTGCCAGTCCTCTCACCCCTACAGTGAGATGTATCAAACATCCTACACACATCAAGTAACCAACCCTCCCTCCCCCTGCCAGCATTCCTCCAGCACTCAGCCAGGAGCAGGGACTGAGGCAAAGGACACGCATAAACGAACCCACTGGACAGACACACATTAAGCCAAGAGTATCTCCCACGTGACGCTGCGGAGGCTTAACTGAAATGCATAACTCATGAATATTAATAAGGTTTTCACAAATAATTTAGTATAATCTTTTACTGTTTAGTCAATAACAGATTAGTGGTAAAGTGGTCATGTATAAGTAGATTAACTCAAGGCCATCATTTGGAAGTTATTCAACATAAAATAATATAATTTCAACTACATTTGCAATGGCATCTGGCACCTTGTTTACAGAACTTTTGTTCATACATATGACTCATAATTAGGGGTTACAGCGGTCTTGTAGAAGGTCTAATTATGTTAAAGGAAAGAGTAACCAGTGGAGATGTGGCTAGTTCTTACGTGTATATTGTCACTATTTATAAAGTCAGTAAATCCATCTGAATTCAGCTGTTCAGACTGTTCTAAAAATATCAGATACTCGTCACATAAGGGTTAAAAAAAAAATTGGATTTGGGTCATTGGGCTCCAGTCTCAAGGTAGCCTTTAGAGAGGAAGGAGGTTTAGCTATTGTTTTCCTTATTGTTGCTCTCTGTCCCATCCTCCTCTACTCCTGATAGACTGGATCATGTCTGTCTTCTAATCCTTAGCACAGTACGTGAGATGAGAATGTTTTTCAATTGGGAGCTGATTTCTTGGGGGTTGGGGTTGGGGCAGTTCTGAATACGGGACGAAGTGCATCCAGTATTGATTTCAACGAAACAGCTCTTTTCTATAGTTGACTTCAACAATAATTTCCTGCAAGAGGTCTGTATTTGTTCTTTTGTAAGTCATACTTGCTTTCCCACCACCATTTTTCATCCTCGTTCCAAGCTTGCTTGATACTATGTCCCTTACTAACTTCCTTCTCTTTCTGTTGTTTTTGGTGCATCAGCTCTTGTTTGGTAAATTACAAGTATTTTTAGGGTTGCTATGTTTGTAAAAGGTAGGGTGGAAGGTGGTGGGGAAGTGGTTGACTCTGTAACCCGGAGAGGTTACAGATCTTCAACAGATCCAGATCCATTCTGCCGTTGTGGACCTGAGCAAGCCATTTCACCCACATTGCCCAGTCTGATGTGTGTGACTGGTGGGTGTGTTTGGTGGATGTGTGTGACTGGTGGGGTTGTGGTGTGTGTGTGTGTTGGTGGATGTGTGTGACTGATGGGGTGTGTTTGGTGGATTGTGTGACTGGGGTGTGTTTGGTGGATGTGTGTGACTGGTGGGGTGTGTTTGGTGGATGTGTGTGAGGGGGGTGTTTGGGGATGTGTGTGACTGGTGGGTGTGTTTGGTGGTGATGGTGTGACTGGTGGGGTGTTTGGTGGATGCGTGTGAGGTGGGGTGTGTTTGGTGGATGTGTGTACTGGTGGGGTGTGTTTGGTGGATGGTGTGACTGGTAGTGTGTTGGTGGTGGATGGTGTGACTGGTGGGGGGGTTGGTGGATGTGTGTGACTGGTGGGGTGGTGTGGTGGATGTGTGAGTGGTGGGGTGTGTTTGGTGGATGTGGTGGGTGGTGGGGTGTGTTGGTGGATGTGTGTGACTGGTGGGGTGTGTTTGGTGGATGGTGTGACTGGTGGGTGTGACTGGTGGGTGTGTTTGGTGGATGTGAGTGACTGGTGGGTGTGTTTGGTGGATGTGTGTGATTGGTGGGGTGTGTTTGGTGGATGTGAGTGACTGGTGGGGTGTGTTTGGTGGATGTGTGTGACTGGTGGGGTGTGTTTGGGGATGTGTGTGACTGGTGGGGTGTTTGGTGGATGTATGTGACTGGTGGGGTGACTGGTGGGGTGTGTTTGGTGGATTTATGTGACTGGTGGTGGTGGGTGTGACTGGTGGGGTGTGTGGTGGATGTGAGTGACTGGTGGGGTGTGTTTGGTGGATGTCGGTGACTGGTGGGGTGGTTTGGTGGATGTCGGTGACTGGTGGGGTGTGTTTGGGGGATGTGTGTGACTGTGGGGTGTTGTGTGGTGGATGTGTGTGACTGGTGGGGTGTGTTTGGTGGATGTGTGTGACTGGTGTGGTGTGTGGTGGATTGTGTGACTGGTGGGGTGTGACTGGTGGATGTGAGGTGGGGTGGGGTGTTTGGGGGGTGTGTGTGGACTGGTGGGTGTGTTTGGTGGATGTGTGTGACTGTTGGGGGTGTTTGGTGGATGTGTGGACTGGTGTGGTTGTGTTTGTGGATGTGTGTGACTGGTGGGGTGTGTTGGTGGATGTGAGTGACTGGTGGGGTGTGAGGTGGGATGTGAGTGACTGGTGTGGTTTGTTTGGTGGATGTGTGTGACTGGTGGGGTGTGACTGGTGGGGGGTGTGTTTGGTGGATGTGAGGACTGGTGGGGTGTGACTGGTGGATGTGTGTGACTGGTGTGTGTTGGTGGATGTGTGGATGGTGGGGTGTGATGGTGGGGTGTGTTTGGTGGTGGAGTGAGTGACTGGTGGGGTGTGTTTGGTGGATGTGTGTGACTGGTGGGGGTGTGTTTGGTGGTCAGGAGGCCGTTGGCGCAGAATGGCAGCAACTTTATGCCAGACTGCCCCAGGGTTGCTGAGGGCTACCAAGGTAGCTTATCACCACCAGCGAGTGAATGTGGGTGAATGATAATGAATTCAAAGAATTATAGTAACATGCAAATCCTTTATTTTAAATAAATTCTGAATTGCAAGAGAAACTTACAGACGGCAACAAGGAAGTGTGAGCTCCGAGTTTTTATAAATGAAAAGAAAGCTTCAGATTTTACAAATCATCTTAGCATGTGAGTAGATTTTTTTTATCATTGCACTTTTCCATTGCTTAAGAACTGGATATGAGCATTTCAATTTCCAATGTCATGCTGATAAGTTAATGATAAGTTCAGGATTGCTTCTTCCTGTGTTAAGCTCATGCATGCGTGAAACATTGTCAGCGGGTTGAGCCTGTGATAATCGACCATGCAGGTAGAGATCAGCAGGAGTATGAGCAGTGATCCCAGCTAATTACAGCTCTGTCTCCCTCCATCACAATTCTTCAGCTTTCTCTCTGCTGATGCCATTTCTCTTCGTTCTCCTCTGTGCTTCAGCGCTTTTTCTCTAGGAATCGAAGATCCAGTACTTACAATTAAAGCTTGAGTTTAACATTGTGAAATCTGCAGGAGGACAGATCTGGATTAGCCTCAGCTCTCCGCTCATCAAAAGAAAAACGCTGGCTTTCAGCACTCACGTTCAGAGAAGAAGGGAAACATATTTCTGAGAGTAATTTTATTCTTTTGCATTAAATTGCTTTTCCGGTTGATTCTGGAGAGTCAAGCTTCTTTTCATGACGGTAGAAAAGATGAACCAAAAGGCCAAAAATATTCAGCAAGCTCATCAAAAGCAAAGACTTGTTTCAGAAAAAACATTCACTCTGATGTTCCTCTCTCTCTCTCTCTCTCTCTTCTCTCTCGCTCTATCTCTCTCTCTCTCTTCTCTTGCTCTCGCTCTCTCTCTCTCCTCTCGCTCTCTCTCTCTCTAACATTTTTTTATTTGAAAACTATTTCATGAATTAAATATAGTTTTATTTACACAAATACAAAATGTATTTCAACATATGTAAATGTAACATATTTTAAAAGGGATTAAGCTAAATATTTTTTTACAATTGAATAAAAAACACTCAAACTTAAATCAAACTTAAGTTAAATATCAATGAGGTTATCGTCTAAACCATTGAGTCTTTACCAAGAACTTATACTTTGTGATAAACGTTAGTGTTTCACCATAAATAAAAAATCCTCACAACTATTGTCCTCATTACAATATTAAAAATAAGAGTTTGAACTTTGAGTTGAGGCGCTCAGAGTTACTTTAACTCTATTTGCTTTCACCCTTCATTGATTAATTGGATTCTCTGCATCTGTTCCCTAGCGTTTATCTCCACTTCCTGCTAGTCACTGTTTTTCCAGTTTCCTTCACTTTACCTTTTTTTCTTGCCCCTCCACGTGTTTAGTTGTTTTCAATATTTGATGAGTTTAATTACACATACATTTTAAAATAGAAAATCTACAGTTTTTACAGGGTTGTCAATTTACTTTAATTGCCATATCATGCCCCTTTTAAATGATTTATAATAAACATTGGACCCCTCTAGACTATCACTGCACCCTTAATAACCTTCAAAAGGCAGTATTTATTGTAAACATTGTCTTTGAAGCACCTCAAAGGGTTGAGTTCTGCTATGTGAGCCACATGCCCAATGTTCCTCCCACTGCCATCATGCCCCTGCTGGGTTTTGCTCGATGGCCCTCAGAACAACAGCTAATAAACACTCTTGGCCCAGTACATTCTAAAACAATCTTTTAGTCAGTGCACATTCTTTATTGAGATGAGCTGCAATCGGATTTGTTAGGGGGCGGGGCTTCAGCCAATGAGAGTGGCTGCAGCCAACAAGCTGTTTTGAGCTCCAGAAAATATTTATAAAATAATTTGAAGCATGTTTTTGATGAGGAAACAATTCTACAACATGCAAGAAACCTCTAAAAAGTTGAGTTTACATGACACACCACCTTTAAATGAATAATGTTGTTTTGCAGCCATTTTAAAAAGAATTTAAGGTTTGGCTTTTTGCATACATAGTGCATACTTCTTTATATGTATTTTTTATTGTAAATGTATGATGAGTGCCTTGGAAAGGGAACCAGCTTCTAAGAATATTAGAAAACATTACTTTAATGAAGTAAAACTCTTATTTCAATCACAATAATCGCACATAATTAACTCTCTCTTTTCAGCACAATCTTCCTCCGTGCTGCTTTACCCGATGCTAGCTCCTCTTTCTTTGTGTTTCCTAGACGCTGTGTTCCCAATAATGGCTTCTTTCCGCTGGCGTGTGATCAGTAATGTGTGTGTCGATAGTGCTGCTGCTGACCCTGTTCTGTCGCGGCTCCATCTCTTTCTCGCAGAGGAAAAACTCTTGCTCCCTGAGGAGCGCGCTCAATATGCTGCCTAACAAGTGTGCTCACACTCAGTCACAGACTCATTTAACACAGACTCCCACATCGGGCTCCATTATCAGAGATATTGTTTTTGCATTGTTTTTTTAAATTGAATCTGAAAGCCTGAATGATATAGGAAACAACACCATTTAATATGGGAAAGCTATCCTTTGGTGCCTAATTGTTATAGAACTATCCATATTATATAGATAGCACTATAAACTGTCATTTAATTGAATTATTTAATTAATAATCCTTAAATAACCTAGTTATTTACACACTTTAAATTGGTTTCCTAATCATACTTTTCACTGAAATAACAAAGTCCAAGTATCAATCCCTCTAAAGTTACTACTTTGAAGAATAAAAGTGGAATGAATCTTTATGGTTAGGGGTAAACACTGTTTAAGGCACTATGCGGACGTGATTGTACATTGTTGCAGTTGGTAGCACTGATTCCTGGTTGGATTTCTTAAGCTTGGATCGGAGGCCAGTTCAGGGTCTGTGTTCCATTGCTTTTTTCATCGAGTTCTGGAAAAGACCCGGCAAACACCCGGTGACACTAATTGCAGGTATAAAAAGTGGACATGGAGTGAATAAAGGAAAAGTTTGAAGGGGATGAAAGCAAAGTTTGATTCTGTTGCCAGGTGAATGTGTTACGTTGATTCCTCAAGACCTTTACTTGACTTCTGTGGCGTTAATTAAAGTTAACCTGACTCCTTGTTCCTAATTCGAATGCAAAAGCAATTATAAACTGCCTTTAGCTGATCCGAGTCGTCTGCTGACATTTCAGCACCTGCTGAGAGAGAGAGAGAGAGAGAGAGAGAGAGAGTGTGTGTGTGTGTGTGTGTGTGTGTGTGAGAGAGAGAGAGTGTGTGTGTGTGTGAGAGAGAGAGAGAGAGAGTGTGTGTGTGTGTGTGAGAGAGAGAGAGGGAGAGAGAGAGAGAGAGAGAGAGAGAGAGAGAGAGAGAGAGAGACAGAGATAGAGACAGGTGAGATTGTGAGGTGAAGCACTGGACAGATGCTTTTAGCCTTTAGCGCTTCTTCTCACGGCATGGCCTACTTCTATCGGTTCAGAAACAGCTTGAACAGCAAGTTACAGAAAGTTTTTTTTTTGACGTTTGTATCTCTAAGTTCATTCATCTGAGCCTGTTTTAATAACAGGATCAAAATATACAGAACATAAATTTATAACACTAATTTTGTATGTAAAGATAGTATAATTAATATGCTTACATAATATGCTTGTCATGCTCACTACCCCCTAGGCCAGTGGTTCTCAAACTTTGGTGCGCATACCACTAGCGGTGCTTGAAAACCTCTTGGTGGTACGCAACACTAAATAATCGCAGCCCATTTGTTGACTTCTTTGAAGGACACTGGGCTAGTCCAATGAAATCAAAGGCCCCTCCCTCCAGCCTCTGGGTAAATCTGCCATTTGACCCTCCCACGTAGCGTGATTGTGTTTATTTTGCCATTAAAATACAAATTGTTCAAGTCTGAAGGCACTATTACTGTGCAGGAAAATCATGTAACGTTCCTTTGAAGTTGTTTAACAGTGAAGCTACTCACATGCATTCTGCCTATCTGTGGGGGCGCGTGTCTGTCATGATAGCAGGAAGATGTTAAAGTTTATCAAAGTTTAGCATAAAACTTCATTTCTCTTTAATGTCTGCAGCTGAAATGAATAAGAAAGATGTTTTGGTTCAAGCTGAGTTTATTCTAATATTGTCTGGTTTTAACTCAGAAATGGCAATGATTACAGCATGAGATTATGCTACGCTATGCTAATATAACACCGCTGCGGATCTGAAGAAACCAAACAACCGAGAAGAATATCTGAAGGTAGGTCAGAATTTATATACATTAATCATCTCTTATAACAATATTAAAACTCCTGAAAGATCCCATGATTATATCAAGAGCAACTGAAAGCAGAGCTAATACAAAAATATAAGCAGATATTGTAATGTTTACATATACGTAATTTACAAAGAGCGAGTGAGAGAAAAGAAGAGGGGGTGGGTTAGAGAGACAGACAGAGAAAGAGAGGAAAAAGAGAGATAGAAAAGAAGAGGGAGAGGGTTAGAGAGACAGACAGAGAAAGAGAGGAAAGAGAGAGAGACAGAGAGGGGGAGAGAGAGAGGGAGAGAGAGATAAGAAAATGGAGAGGGTTAGAGAGAGAGCGAGAAGGGAGGGAGAGAGAGGACAGAAAGAGGGAGAGAGAGAGAAAGAGTTTTTATAAAACACTCATATATTTGTTGATATCCTCTTGTGTTGTTGTGCTCTCTTGACTCATGCAGAGGATTATGGGAGGTGCTGTTGAACCTCTAAAAGGTCTGAGAGAGTATTAGACTCTGTTTCTGCTGAACAGATGTTTGTTAAACAAGGACTTAGCTTCTGTACATACATTGATTGAGTTGCTTGTGTTTGGACTTATATGTATGCACTTCTGTCTTTATTCCGGTCTAATGTGGGTTTTAACAAAAACATGAATGTTATGGCTTGGAGAGAAAGATCATTTAGATGTTGAACCACAATGGATAATCTGTTTACAATGCAATTGCCAGTTCTGCTAAATCTGTAAGTATTGTTCACAAAACATGAAAATAAGTGAATTGGATACTCGATATTGCCTACAAATTAGGATAATCCAGGCATACATAAACAAGTTAATGATAAAAATGGTCTTTCTACATGATATTAAGATTTAGAGTTGAAGTTAACATTTATCCCATGGAACAAAACTATGAGAATTCACATTTAGCATATTGTTTTTAAAGCAATGGCAAAAAAGCTCTATATTTATACATTATGTTTAGTTGAATGACTGATTTTTCAAAGATCTCTAAATGCCAAATGTTTAAGAAAAACAGATTTTTAGACTTTAGTGTCTAAAGTTTCTTTCACCATCAAAAAACCTCACAGAAAATGCATTTAAGGAATTATCATTTTGTGGATAAGTATTTGTATTGTTTTTGAAATTCCTCTATTCAGTTCCATTTATAATTGAAAAAAAAACTAACTATATTTAATAGAGGATAAATGTTTATGGATAGTGGATACATTCGTTTCATGTTTTCAGTTTGTCTCAAATTCCTTAGTTCCAGTCATGTATTACTATCTTTCATATAGTTTTTATCTCTTCCCATCTTCCATATTGTCTTAGTTTTCCTTACCATCTTGACACATAGTACAATTTCTGAGTGCCATAACAGTTGGCGTACAGTGAGTGCTGGGGAATGTAGTCCTCATAAGAGAATGAAATATGCCTGCTGTTGAAAAATCATCCAATGAGATCGCAAGAATTCAGGTGATTCAGATCTTGGAGAATGGAGATCCAGGTGGAACTGAATCAGCGATTCAGAAGCAAAACGAATGAGAAGACTTTCTCAATGAGCGAAAATAGAGTCTAGGAGCGAATCCAAAAGGAGTGCCAGTTTTCTAATAACATGCTAAAAAAGCAGAAAACTGCAAACAAAAAGCTTTAAAGCTGGAAACAGCAGCCACCCACACGTATTTGAGGTTTGACAGAGAGTCCAGTACTCTGTAGTTATAGAAATGTGTGTAGGCTCAAAGAAAAAAGGTTGGGGACTTGTCTAAAATGCATACTAGAGCAAAGTTACAACAAAAATGTGCATTGCTGCGGCCCTCCAGGACCGGATTTGGGGAACCCTGGTTTAGGTGTTAGGGTCATTCACAAAAAGTGAATAGTTTTTTCCCCAGCACTCTTAGCCAAACACTTAAAAGTCCACACACCTGAATGTTGACTGTAGAAGACATGACACCATTGTTTCATCCTTCAATGGGAGCTCCTCTCCTCCTCCAGGCCTCACCTTGGTCTCTGCAGCTTCTCATTTTTCAGCTTTTCTAGCAGAAGTCTCTGAAGGCCTGGTGAGAGACGGATCCCATGGTGAGCTTTGCAAGAAACAGAAAGGACCAGATGAAAATCATGCATTAGCCAGACTGTGCTGTACTCTTTCATCCCACTTCCAAACAGAATAAACAAGCAAAGTAATTGAGCTGCTCTGACTAAAATATATCAATCAGAGAAAAAATTTAGGATGCTTAAAAGTGGGTTTTGCTGCAGAGATGACTAAAGCCGCATTACATGAGAAAAGAAGAGGCAGTAATCTATTAAACTACATATCCTTGTAGTAATGTTATAATTAAAATGAATGTACGATAGATCTTAGTGATAAGAATAAAGCTTTGTTGAATTACAATTATTAGGTTTATAAAAATCAGTAAAGCTTTTAGAAGTCAAATCAAATTAGGTTTTATTGAAAAAGGCATCATGGATGAGCTTGTGTCTGTCTCTCAGTGGAGCAAAATGTCTCTCTTGCTCTGGCTCTGGTAACATTTAACATACATAAATAAGCAAAACACACATTTCAATCAAATTCATTCAAGTGTGCTTAGGTGACTTTAAAACTTTTTCGGAGTAAGATCTTTATCTAGAACTCTCCTCAAGAGGAGTCGTACAGATAGGTTGGAAATACCAAGGGAGGGTGTGAGGATCATGAGTTCTTATCCAAACACACTCAAAAGCTGTAGTCAAACATCTTTAAAAATCACCATATTCTACTTATTATTTTCAACCACATTTAACCTGAAGATGGCCACTTTTGGTAACTTTACTATAGTGTTCATTAATAAGATTATGAGTTTGGATGTGCAATAAAACAGAGCCTGAAAGTGGTTTAAAGAAACTGACTGCACTCTCGCTACAGGGACCAAGCGTGTGCTCAAAAAGGTACGGCCAGTGACGGATGTGTTTGGACAGTTTTCTGCTCAGGTCATGACACACATGAGCTGAGCTCAGCATACTAGGACGTTGACTAATCCCAACATGTTTGATCTTCTCTTGTCGTCAGCTTGACTCAAGGACAATCTTTTCAAACATGCTCGATAGGAGAGGACGTTCTGGTTCACTCAAATCCACATACAATGCGTTGGGCTTTAATCCTGTATGTCATGACACAGTACCCTGAATAGAACAAATCTCCCAAAAAAAAACACTGAAAACTATCATCTTCTTAACATTTCAGAAACGTTTTTTTTCTTGAATTTACGTTTTGTTGAACAATGGATCTAGGGGTCTGAGTCACAGGAGCAAAGTGAAAGCACAGCGGTGTTTGCATTCGCAAGAACAACATTTTGAGACCTGATAGAAAAATATATCACCATACTTTTATTTATACAAGTCCATATTCATAACTATAACGACATGATCAAATCTTTATTTCTGTTAAAAATGAAAGAAGGTTTAACTCTGGAGTGAAAGTTGCACGAAGCTGATCATTAGCTGTGGTTCTTAACTATTTCTTATTGTCAAAACAAGGCAAACATTTTCTAAACACGAACAGTTTAAGGTAATGTTATTGTATAATTAAAATCAATATAATACAATAATATAAATTAGGGCCAGATTTTGTATGCATTAAAAATGAGGGGGATTTCCCTCTTTGATTTGATTTGGAGACAAATTCAGATAAATTGTTAGGTATTCATTACCTGTAAAATGTGGAAATATTAGACACTGAGTAAGTATTATTCTTATGTAATGATTACCAATTATATTTGTGGCCAATTATATGTACTTATAA
>UELW01000120.1:0-67299 GCA_900490495.1 Danionella dracula
TTCTCCTCATTCTGGGGGGGGTCCTCCTCCTCCTCTTCAGGTGACTGTCTACTCAGACCATCCATTTCTCCATCATTCCTCCTCTCTTCTCTTCAGGTGAAGTCTACTTCAGAACACATCCTTTCCTCCTCATTCCTCCCTCTCTCTCTTCAGGGGGACCATCTCTGAGATGAATCTACTTCAGACCATCCATTTCTCTATCCTCCTTCGATCTACAGGTGAAGTCTACTTCAGACCATCCATTTCTTTCTCCATCCTTTCCTCTCCTGTCTCTCTCTTCAGATTGAAGTCTACTTCAGACCATCCTTTCCCTCACTTCTCTCTCTTTAGGAAGTCCTACTTCAAACCAGCACCATTTCTCTATCGCTCTTCTCTCAGAGTGAAGTCTACTTCAGACCATCCATTTCTCTATCCTCTCTCTTCAGTGACTCTACTTCATTCTCACCATCCATTTCTCCATCCTCTATCTCTCTTCTCTTCAGATAAGTCTACTTCGACCATCCATTTCTCCTCTCCTTCCTCTTCTCTCAGGTGAAGTCTACTTAAGACCATCCATTTCGCCATCCTCTTCTCTTCAGATGAATCTACTTCAGACCATCCATTTCTCCATCCTCTTCTTCTTTCAGATGAAGTCTACTTCGACCATCCATTTCCCATCCTCTCTCTTCAGAGAATCCTACTTCAACCCATCCATTTCTCGTCATCCTCTCTCTTCAGGTGAAGTCTACTTCAGACCATCCATTTCTCCATCCTCCTCCTCTCTTCAGTGTGAAGTCTACTTCAACCATCCATTTCTCTTCTCTTTCAGGTGAAGTCTAATAGACCATCCTTTCTCCATCTTCCTCCTCTCTCAGGTGAGTCTACTTACCATCCATTTCTCCATCCTCTTCTCTCAGATTAAGTCTACTCCAGACCATCCCATTTCTCCATCCTTCTTCTGTTCAGGTGAAGTCTACTTCAGACCATCCATTTCTTCTCTCTCTTCAGGTGAAGTCTAATTAAACCATCCATTTCTCACCTTCCTCCTCTCTTCTCTCTTCAGGTGAAGTCCTACTTCAGACCATCCATTTCTCATCATCTCCTCCCTCTTCTCTTCAGATGAAGTCTACTTTCAGACCATCCATTTCTCCATCCTCTTCTCTTCATCGGGTGAAGTCTACTTCAGACCATCCATTTCTCTTCTCTTCAGGTAAGTCCTCCTTCGACCATCATCCATTTTCTCCATCATTCCTCCTCATCTTCCTTCAGATTGAAGTCTACTTCAGACCACTCCATTTCTCCCCTCTTCTCTTCAATGAAGTCTACTTCAGACCAAATCCATTTCTCCATCCTCTTCTCTTCAGGTGAAGTCTACTTTCAGACCATCCATTTCTACTTCTCTTCATGGAAGTCTACTTAGACCAATCCATTTCTCTTCTCTTCAGGTGAAGTCTACTTCAGACCATCCATTTCTATTCCTCCTCCTCCTCTTCTCTTCAGTGAAGTCTACTTCATGACCATCCATTTCTCCATCCTTTCCTCGTTCTCTCAGTGAAGTCTACTTCCAGACCATCCATTTACTCTCATTTCCTACTCTCTCTTGCATGAATCTACTCGACCATCCATTTTCTCATCCTTCCTCTTCTCCAGGTGAAGTCTACTTAAGACCATCCATTTCTCCATCCTCTTCTTCTTCAGATGAAGTCTACTTCAGACCATCCATTTCTCCATCATTCCTCCTCTCTTTCTCTTCAAGTGAAGTCTACTTCAGACCATCCATTTCTCCTCATTCCCCTCTCCTCTCTCCTCTTCAGGTGAGTCTCCTTCAGACCATCCATTTCTCCATCATCTCTCTCTTCTCTTCAGGTGAAGTCTACTTCAAGACCATCCATTTCTCCATCATTCTCCTCTCTTCTCTTCAGATGAAGTCTACTTCAGACCATCCATTTCTCTATCCTCTTCTCTTCAGGTGAAGTCTACTTCAGACCATCCATTTCTCCATCCTTCCTACTCTCTTCTCTTCAGATGAAGTCTACTTCAGACCATCCATTTCTCCATCCTTCCTCTTCTCTTCAGGTGAAGTCTACTTCAGACCATCCATTTCTCCATCCTCTTCTCTTCAGATGAAGTCTACTTCAGACCATCCATTTCTCCATCATTCCTCCTCTCTTCTCTTCAGGTGAAGTCTACTTCAGACCATCCATTTCTCCATCATTCCTCCTCTCTCCTCTTCAGGTGAAGTCTACTTCAGACCATCCATTTCTCCATCATTCCTCCTCTCTTCTCTTCAGGTGAAGTCTACTTCAGACCATCCCATTTCTCCATCATTCCTCCTCTCTTCTCTTCAGATGAAGTCTACTTCAGACCATCCATTTCTCTATCCTCTTCTCTTCAGGTGAAGTCTACTTCAGACCATCCATTTCTCCATCCTCTTCTCTTCAGATGAAGTCTACTTCAGACCATCCATTTCTCTTCTCTTCAGGTGAAGTCTAATTAAGACCATCCATTTCTCCATCCTTCCGTCTCCAGGTTTATCGAAGAGGAGCTTATTTTGAACATTACATGGAACTCATTCACATCTATTCCCGGTTCAAATTAATCAACATTTGTGTATATTGCATTGTCCCAAACTAGGTTTTGATGCTAAACTCAGTTGGATGATCTCCTCACGAGGAGATGCAGATCCCCTGCAGCGCTGACAGCCCGCAGCGTGGCTCTCATCCTCTCGGGGCCCTCAGCTGAAGCCTCCTGCCGCGCAGATGGAGGAAACACTCACAGGAGCCAGAGACAACGCTCACTACACACTCCTATTGCGATCAGCTCCAGTAGAAAGCGTGTTTCTTTCCCAAAAAGCAACGATTTCCAGGAGAGATATTGTCTGAAATTGATTTCAAAGTAAAATGTTTCATATGTTGATAGTTTTCTTCCCCTTTCAATTGATGCAAGTTTAGTTGAACACACAGATGTTGTTTTCTGGGAAATTTGATCACCAACACATACATGGTTATCCTGCGTTTGGAAGAGCTCCTCATTTAACCGCAGATGTAAACCGTATCCCGCACAAACACATGACAAAACGATGAACTGAACAGCATTTATTTCGCAGGAGCTCTCCACAGCTCGGGGTTACGATGAGGTGAGCCAATGCTACATGCTACATCCTCCCTCTTCCTCCTCTCCAGCAGACAACGCGGAGGAACCCAGACGTCCAGCTCGCAGGACTGCGCGAAGCTTCGGCTGGGAATCTCGAGGGAGGCGACGGAGATGTGTTTGATGGTTTGTTTGTTTAATATCCACATTCCTCCGTGCAGCCTGCGGGACCCGAGCCAGTAACCCAACACCCCTGCTGTCACCGACTCCGCGAGGGAGACAGCGAAACATCTTCCTGCGCGAATTTTTAGACTGTGCTTCGTTCTATTTCGGAGAGGTGCGCTCGCGCTGAGGCCATAAAACGGAACAAAAGAACCGAGGACGAGTTTAATCTGAGGGTGGGAACGCTCCGGACACCGTTATCTTGAGAACAAACGACGCAGGAACACATTCGTCGGACGAGCCTGGAAGGATTCCAGCAGCTCGAACGCTTCGAAAACAACAATAAAAGCAGCGCGGCTCGAGAAACTCTTTCCGTCGCCGATAAAAAGCGGATACGTTGTTCCAAACATTCCGCGGAGGGAATACAAAGTTGCCAACTTCGAGACGTTCCGAACAGCGGCAACAATTCGACTTCTGACGAAAACACACATGGAACATTCTGCTTTTGCCTTAACCTTCTTGGCGGAGGCTGCATGTTGAACATTGGCACACGAATGGAGTAAAAATCCCAAAGAAACGAGCTCTCCGGCGCGGGCGAGGCGGGGGTCGGACTGGATTCCGAGCTGGATTCAGGACGGCCAATGATGGAGCAGGGTCCAGCCAGGCAGACGCTCGGCAAACCACTGCGGATCAGAAGAAAAGTAATGAAAGACAGAATCTGCCTCCAAAAGAACACGCTCCAGCCGTTAAACGCGGCGCAACAGCGCCCCGGACTGGGCGAACCGACCCCGCGGGACGCGCTCGCACTATGCGGAGGGATACGCTCATGAATATTGATCAGCTAACGGGACGTTTGCTCAGTCGAGTCTCGCGATTGGCTAATGCGAGCGCGTGGGAACGTCAGATGGTTGTTTGAATAATAATGAGGTGCTCTGATTGGATGATATTGGTCTCACGTCATCTCATTAAAAAGCATTAACTTGGCCATAGTAACACATTTAGGGGCGGGCTTAAGTTCGGTTTAATGTTTTGATCATCTCATTTAAATTAAAATATATGTTTTTAAATCGTGAAATTCCAATCTCAGTATATGTTTAGCTGGTGTCGATGGTTCTGATTGGCTGTCTGTCTCCAGCATCTTTCTCCATGTTCTTACTGCCCTCCGGTGCTGAACTTCTGAATGCTCCTCTTCTCTTCAGCGATCACATATTCTCTTAAATGTGCCAATTTAATTCATTTTTAAAGCATGTAGACAAAAATATATACCCAGCTAAACTGTTAGCCAAAAAAAGGCCCTTCATTTTTGATCATGGGGCCCTTTATGATTTTTATGAGAAGTCCCCTGCAAACAAGCTATGCTACATACTTGTTTTGTTGGTTGTCTGTGCTTTATCACTGTATTTTAGTATTAAATGATGTTAATCAGGCATCACGGTGGTGCAGTGGGTAGCACGGTCGTCTCACAGCAAGAAGGTCGCTGGTTCTAGGCTCGGCTGGGGCAGGTGGCATTTCTGTGTGGAGTTCTCATGTTCTCCCCGTGATCGCGTGGGTTTTCTCCGGGTGCTCCGGTTTCCCCACAAGAACAAAAACATGCGGAATAAGTGAATTGAATAAGAACGATTGCCCATAGTGTTAAAGTGTGAATGTGTGTGTGAATGTTTCCCAGCGATGGGTTGCGGCAGGGAAGGGCATCCGCTGCGTAAAACATATGCAAGTGAGTTGGCGGTTCATTCCGCTGTGGCGACCCCGAAAGGGAATAAAGCCGACATGAAGATGAACGAATGAATGAATGATGTTAATCATCCGATTAACATACGTTCAGGAGGAGCTTGGCTGATAATTAACAATCAATCACATAGTCCCTCCTCTCCAGATCATCTCCAGTATATAAGACTTGACCAAAGAGCAAAACATCTACATCATGCAAGCTATCCCTCCTTCCACCCCTTCGCCACTCACCATGACTGTGTCACCTCTTCTCACTTTGTGTAAGAAGGCCTACGCCTCATTTAAACTGCGGTAATAGTTGGAAATATATGTATTCGCCTCATACACTTCTCCATTTCTAGCCAACCATGCTTGCAATACTAGGCAATTATGAGCAGAGCAAACTCATGAATACAATGTTGTAGCTCTTCTGCTCAGCCTCAAATGCTGAACTTATGTTCCTTTGTGTTTTTGACCCTGATTTGTTCATGTTTATATAAAAAAAATCCTCTGAAAATCTGCAAAATATTAGAGATTTAAATATAGCAGCAAACTTAGTTTAGCTTGATATTACAACTGACTCATTTAAAAATTAAATGTTCCTATTTTCTTTTAAACGTATGACTCCAGTTGGTTGTAAGTTTTGTACTAATAGCCTGCATTTAGCTGTTTGTACTTGTGTAGGTCTTTCAGATCACGAGAAACATAAATGCAGCCAAGCGTAGTGGAATTAATGTACAAGTAGACTCGGAACACATAAAGTTTAGCTCAGGTTCATAACTCCTCTGCGCGAGGGTAATAATTAATATAGCACTCCGAGAGAAGTGAGGGGAAGAAAACCTAGCGTCTCTTTCTTTCTTTGAGCAGACAAACCTCCTTTGGAGCTTTTGAATGCAGCTGCTTCATGACATAGCAACCGTGAAGCTCTCAGATGATTGTGAAGTAAAAAATATAACCTTAGTATACAAAGCAAGACTGCAGATAAGATTTCTAATTTATATGTGGCTGAGATTACATCGTTTAGTGAGTGCATGTGCAGCTGAGATTATGCTAACACATTCACTCACTAACACATGCAATCTCAGCCATAAGCACAAAAAGTGAAATTGCAGCTCCACATGCACTCACGGACACATGCACTCTCAGCTTCACATGCACTCACGGGCACATGCAATCTCAGCTGCAAATGTATTTATCGACACATGCACTCTCAGCTGCACATGCACTCATGGACACATGCACTCTCAGCTGCACATGCACTCACGGACACATGCACTCTCAGCTTCACATGCACTCACGGGCACATGCAATCTCAGCTGCAAATGTATTTATCGACACATGCACTCTCAGCTGCACATGCACTCATGGACACATGCAATCTCAGCTGCAAATGTATTTATCGACACATGCACTCTCAGCTGCACATGCACTTATGGACACATGCCATCTTAGATGCACATTAATAACACATGCCATCTCAGCTGCAAATGCACTCACGGACACATGCACTCTCAGCTGCACATGCACTCATGGACACATGCCATCTTAGATGCACATTAATAACACATGCCATCTCAGCTGCAAATGCACTCACGGACACATGCAATCTCAGCTGCAAATGTATTTATCGACACATGCACTCTCAGCTGCACATGCACTCATGGACACATGCCATCTTAGATGCACATTAATAACACATGCCATCTCAGCTGCAAATGCACTCACGGACACATGCACTCTCAGCTGCACATGCACTCATGGACACATGCCATCTTAGATGCACATTAATAACACATGCCATCTCAGCTGCAAATGCACTCACGGACACATGCAATCTCAGCTGCAAATGTATTTATCGACACATGCACTCTCAGCAGCACATGCACTCATGGACACATGCCATCTTAGATGCACATTAATAACACATGCCATCTCAGCTGCAAATGCACTCACGGACACATGTAATCTCAGCTGCAAATGTATTTATCGACACATGCACTCTCAGCTGCACATGCACTCATGGACACATGCAATCTCAGCTGCAAATGTATTTATCGACACATGCACTCTCAGCTGCACATGCACTTATGGACAAATGCCATCTTAGATGCACATTAATAACACATGCCATCTCAGCTGCAAATGCACTCACGGACACATGCACTCTCAGCTGCACATGCACTCATGGACACATGCCATCTTAGATGCACATTAATAACACATGCCATCTCAGCTGCAAATGCACTCACGGACACATGCAATCTCAGCTGCAAATGTATTTATCGACACATGCACTCTCAGCTGCACATGCACTCATGGACACATGCCATCTTAGATGCACATTAATAACACATGCCATCTCAGCTGCAAATGCACTCACGGACACATGCACTCTCAGCTGCACATGCACTCATGGACACATGCCATCTTAGATGCACATTAATAACACATGCCATCTCAGCTGCAAATGCACTCACGGACACATGCAATCTCAGCTGCAAATGTATTTATCGACACATGCACTCTCAGCTGCACATGCACTCATGGACACATGCCATCTTAGATGCACATTAATAACACATGCCATCTCAGCTGCAAATGCACTCACGGACACATGTAATCTCAGCTGCAAATGTATTTATAGACACATGCACTCTCACCTGCAAATGCACTCACGGACACATGCAATCTCAGCTACACATGGACTCATGGACACATGCAATCTCAGATGCACATTACTAACACATGCAATCACAGCTGCAAATGCACTCACGGACACATGCAATCTTAAATGCACATTACTAACACATGCAATCACAGCTGCACATGCACTCACGGACACATGCAATCTTAAATGCACATCTCAGCTCACTCACGGACACATACTCCCTCCGATCACTGTTTGTCATTTTAGATGTATTTAAACCTTCATGTTTACATTACCACCAGTGGTACATTATAAATTATTTCAGTAAATGTCAGCATTAGTAGCCAAAGTTGATTAGATTAACAAAAAAATTTAACACAGATTCTTCCATACACTTAAAAGCATTCAAAAGGCTGGCTGTGATATTTGGAACGGCTCCCAAATGGAGCTTTTACGAGTTATTTTTCTGTCATACATTTCAAGCTTGAGATCTAATACATTGAAGACATCTTAATACATCTAATACATTTTACATTTTAAGCCTAGGCCTAAAAAAGCGGGTCAGTTTTACATTTATTTTAACAACTTGCCTGCATTTTGTACTAATGAAGAACATGAATAAGCACTAATAAATGTTGAGACACGCAGTATTTAGTTTCAAGAGACTTACGCCTGGATTCTTTTCAGCAAAGTGAAATCTTTCTCTCTGTACTCTTGGCTAAGACGTTAATTATTGATCATTACCATACGCGGTTCTCCTCTGCCAGACTTTTAGGGGTTTAGCCAAGGGCGCCTCTTCTAAAACATGACATAGATTTAACATCACAAACTTAATCAAGAGTATAGCTTCTTTAGGAAAGGCACTTCCAAATCTAGTTTGCTGACGTGTAAAACTAAATATTTACAACATTACTTAAGCCTCAAACTCATGCGGCTGTTGTGCAAGAATGTCTGTTACAGTTGGTTTAGCAAAACAACAACTCAATGCTATGGGAAAAGCCACAAACGCTTAGAGCAGTGAACCATTATCGTTAGTTTTACGTTAACCACAGTGGCTCCCTCATGTCAAGCTTCCACAATGATTGGCGGATTGTTGGCTGAAGTCCTGACCAAGGTGAGCAGACTGAAGTCTTCGGGACACACCCACAGAGCAGGAACGCAGGATAAACCAGCAGAAGTAAAGCAGGTCTGCGAGGGCATGCAAACCAAGAGGACATACAATTGCTGCAGGATCCATCTAAATCATCGGCGTGAGTTCACTTTGAGTTTTCTGCTCATGAGATTCATAAAGAGCAATGATCCCTACCTTCTGTGACATCCACGTTAATTCATTGAAAATACTTATTTCTATATGTTTGTGTATGTGCATTGTTAACAGTGAAAGTCAACGCAGATCCAGGGGGCTATAGTTGGTGGTAGTAAACATTTAACAAGCAATTTATAATCGCTGTCAAATCACTTCGTTCCAGTGCTTACTACTCACTATAAAACATCGTGTGGTTTTAATGAATAATTTTCGCTTACTTTCCCTCCAGAAATCTCAAGTTGAGTTTTTTTTTATCTAGATCTAGAGGCTAAATTTGTTTGCATTGTTTACTGTAACGTGAATTCTCCTAGCGCTGATTTCTACACCGCAAATGTACAATGCATTAGAGATCCTAACTCAAATGTTCCCTTGTTTTGCCAACTCAGTAGTGGCATACAAGAAGACAAACGTTGACCTATCCCACTTTTATCTTCACGATCCTGCTAACTGCCTGTTCAGGCCTAGACCAGAATTTGTGTGGCTAGTGAGGAGTCAACGGTTAGACGTGATATGAATTCCTTGCAGAGCGTTTTGATGATTAGTGCCGGATGAATAGCATTTTCACAAGTTTCACAAGCGTGATTGGTGAGCAATGGAGAAGCGTACGAGGTGAGCTGTGCGAACGAGGACTCCGGGGCCCCTGAAGAGGCGGAGGGGTGGAACGAGGGATAGTTTGCACAATACTGATGTTGTCCCCTCAAAGGCTGTATCTTATATACTGGAATATTATAAGTGGTACACTCACATTATCTCTAATCTCCTCCTGAACGTAAGCTAAATTAAAAATTAACCTCATGTTAATGTTGGTGTTACGGAGACTATTGCCCTACGCATCAAAGAAAGCTTTTTTTTTTACTTTCCTGCCCAAACAAACCAATCAGGAGCTTCCCAGAGAAGTCAAATGAGGGAAACCTGGAAGTTCACTTATGGGAAACGAGAGTGAGTAGATCTTTATAGCAAGAATTCGGGAACATATCCTGCACATTTTCCAATTCCCTTTTTGAACACGACCTGACAGTTTTTGTAATCATGGAGACAATATAAATACTCTCTGTGGGTATGTCAAACCTCAACCAATGAGGTAACTACTTTATCCTTCGTCCAAAGGAAGATAGTAAATAGTTTGCATGCGTAACAGAACTAAAGAACTTCGTAGATGTGCAGAGCTGCAGCTTCTACTGGCTTCAGTGGGGCAGGCTTCCAGGATGCACAGTAAAATCCTGAGAGTAAAATTAACTCTATCCGGAGTAGGACCAAGTACACTCTAAATAGAGTGAAATCATCATTGATCATTCACCGGAAACTTTTTTACATCGCGATAAACGTTTGTATTTTACTATAAAAAAACATCACAACTATTCTCCTCGTCTCATTGTAAAAAAAATAAGAGTTTAACTTAAAGGTTTTATGTTTCAGGTTGACGAGCTCAGTGTGAATTTAACTCTATTTAGAGTAGGACCAAAAAGACACTTAGAGCAGTGTCAATTTAACACTAGATTTTACTGTGTATGTAACAGTATCCATGCTTGTGAAAAGAAACAAGGGGTGCTGAAGAATGGCTACAATAAAATATTATAAAATGCCTCTCCACCAAAGCAGCACACGACCTGAGCATCGCTCTCCCCTCATCAGCTTCCCGCGTCGTACCTCTTCCTTTGCTCCCGATTCGTCTCGAAAAGAACTTTGTTTTTAATAGAAGAGCAAAACTGAAAGGCTTTTGCATCAGAGCAATTATGGGATTTGGTTTTATAGATGTCAGGAAGAAAGCACAAGCTGTGGAAGAAAATGCAAGCTTTTTTTCTTTTACAATTTCTGACTTCAATCCCTTTCTCTCGAACAGACTGGGATCAGAATGACATCGTCAAACAACATCAGCATCACCAACATCAGCGATCCGCACCTCTGTAAGTTCGACGAGACTTTCAAGTACATTCTACTCCCAGTGAGCTACACTCTCGTGTTCCTCATGGGCCTGGGGTTAAACATCACCGCCATGTACGTGATCCTGTTCCGAACCAAGAACTGGAAGCCCAGCACTATCTACATGATCAACCTGAACGTCTGCGACACCCTGTACATCCTCACGCTGCCCTTCCTCATCTACTACTACGCTGACGAGAACGACTGGCCTTTCGGGGAGACCATGTGTAAGCTGATTCGCTTCCTCTTCTACACAAACCTCTACGGAAGCATCCTCTTCCTCAGCTGCATCAGCCTGCACAGATTCTTGGGCGTCTGCTTCCCGGTGCGCTCTCTGTCTTGGGTGAATGCTCGCCGGGCTCGCTTGGTGTCGTTGTGCATTTGGGCGACAATGTTGGTCTTCCAGGCACCGATCCTTTATTTCTCCCGGATGAAACATGAAGGGAGGGTTTGCTATGACACGACGAGCCAGGAGCTCTTCCGTGCCTTCCTGGTTTACAGCTCGGTGGTGATGATCCTGCTCTTCGTCCTTCCGTTTGGAGTGGTGCTGGTTTGCAACGGGATGATGGTGAGGAAACTCCGAGAGCCAGATGTTGGGGATGGACAGATGTCTCGGAAGTCCAAGCAGAAGTCGGTGAAGATGATCATCATCGTACTGCTGGCTTTCATGCTGTGTTTCTTGCCTTTCCATGTCAATCGGAGTATATACTATAGCTTTCGGTACTTGGACAAACACGTGAGCTGCTCGATGCTGGAGGGGGCAAACATTGCCTACAAGGTTACGCGGCCTCTGGCAAGCGCTAACAGCTGCATCGACCCAATCCTCTACTTCATGGCTGGACAGGACTTCAGAAGCAGTATAAAGAAGAAGAAGTCAGCCAAAGCGCGATCTGAAATTATGAAGTCACCCTCTACTTCTTTATAATGTTCTTGAACCTCTTAAAAAGGCGTGGGACTCATGAGAACTCAAATAAAGACATTGTTGATGCAGATATCCACATAGTAAAGACTTACAAAAAAGAAACTCGGAAATCGACTCAGTGGTATTCAGTGGTAGCAGATTTCATTTCTTCACACTCCCAAGGTGAAACAAGAACCGATTTTTAACTTAAATCTTCAGGTAGACGTTCAAGGTGAAAACCTTTGATGCTTTAACTCACAGTGAAGCTCTGCTGGTTCCATTAAAGAAGCTACAAGCACCTAATCGTGGCCTGTGACTGCTAACCTGATCATGATATTCAGATGAACTTAAAAATGTTTAATGTAATAATAATCAAACCTAAAACGTCCTCATCATTCTCTTCCCGGGAGCAAGAGGAGGATGAGGGATGGTGACGTCATGGCTAAACATCCCCATAGAGGGACAGCCAGGGCACACCTTAGAGCAGTCGTCCCCAACCTTTTTATCACCACAAACCGGTCAACACTCATTTTTATTGTGGATGGAGGGGGTGTGAGGGGTCAGTATAATATTATAATAGGGATTCCTTTCAGGGGCGTCACGGTGGTGCAGTGGGTAGCACGGTCCTCTCACAGCAAGAAGGTTGCTGGTTCGAGCCTCGGCTGGATCAGTTGGTATCTCTGTGTGGAGTTCTCATGTTCTCCTCGTGATCGCGTGGGTTTACTCCGGGTGCTCCGGTTTCCCCACAAGAACAAAGACATAAGAGAAATAAGAGAATAAGAAATAATCGGAATAAGAGAATTTGGTAAAAACGATTGTTCATAGTGTTTGAGAGTGAATGAGTGTGTGTGGATGTTTCCCAGTGATGGGTTGCTGCTGGAAGGGCATCCGATGCAATCCACTGTGGCGACCCCAAAAGGAAAAAGAAGACAAGATGATGGATGGATTGATTCCTTTCAAAGCCAACCATCCGTGAAGCTCTAGCCCTTTCCCTCAATTTTTAGTGAATTTTTGATGGCTAGAGGAGTGCAGGTCTAATTTTTTATAGTTCGGGTCGAGAGGAAACTCTGCTCCAGATTAACTAATTAGAATTAAAGATTCGGGTGACTCCAGGAAAATTGCTGACAGAATTACCCACAAAATAATATTAGACGTTTTGATCTGTGGGAATCCTGAGAGTAAAATTAACTCTGTGGGAATACAGGCTAATAAATGTAGGTGGGAGTGTGTGTGCTCTCTAGCACCCCTGTAGGCAGGACCTATGAACTGCACCCTACACACACTTACCGGATGTGTGTGTGACTTGGAGAAATGAACCAATGAGAAGATAAAATGGCCGGGGCTTACAGTGTTGGTATTTTAAATTTAAAAGCTAAATACTAAAGTGTTTCTTTTTATAATTAACTAAATGTTATAGTGGAAGTTGGGTTACATGGTCATACATTATTTAAATAAATATAAACATTGAAAAATAGAGTGCAGCTATAATTTTTTTATAGTTCGGGTCAAAAGGAATCTCTGGCCCAGATTAACGAATTAAAAAAAAAAAAACTTCCCGCTGATGGACCAAGCTGAAGCTCTCTGGGTAGAGCTAAGAAAAATCCCTGAGGGTATCTATCAGAAAATCTGGTAATGTTTCTAAATAAATGTTTTGTTGTTGTTGATTTTTCTTTTTCAAAATAACAAAAAAACATCTTGGGCGGTTCAGTACTTGGGGATCCATGGACCGGTACTGGCTTGTAGCTGCTCTCCTACTTAAACCTTATTATCTAGATCTGAGGTCTCCAAACCTGGTCCTGGAGGCCGAAGCGCTGCACATTTTGGTTCAACCATCATGAGACACACCTGTGGCACTGAGTAGTGTGCTCTGATTGGCTGAAGCTGGAGTAGTATGCATACTAGAGCAGGGTTGCAACTAAAATAAGGCAAGCTGTGGCCCTCCTGGACCAGATTTGGGGAACCCTGACTTCAATAGTTCCACTCAGCTTTTTAACATCCAGAAGCGCAGATAAATACATTTACACTGATGAGCGTAAACTCCAGCTTCAACCGACAGAGCGAATGAAAGATTCGGGTGACTCCAGGAACGTGTCTGAGAAAATTGCTGACAAAAAATCTGTGGGAATCCTGAGAGTAAAATGAACTCTGTGGGAATTCAGGCTAATAAATATAGGGAGGGAGGTGTGACATTTCTCTTGGCATTTCAAGAGGTGTGCGATAGAGAGCAGAGATGAAACAAGGGAGCGGTCTTTACAGACTTTTACAGGCGAGCTGACAGGGAAACGTAAATGTAACTGTACAGAAAAACGTAAATGTAACTGTACAGAAAAACCTAAATGTAACTGTACGGAGAAACGTAAATGTAACTGTACTGAGAAACGTAAATGTAACTGTACGGAGAAACGTAAATGTAACTGTACTGAGAAACCTAAATGTAACTGTACGGAGAAACGTAAATGTAACTGTACTGAGAAACCTAAATGTAACTGTACTGAGAAACGTAAATGTAACTGTACAGAGAAACGTAATTGTAACTGTTCAGAGAAACGTAAATGTAACTGTACTGAGAAACGTAACTGTAACTGTACAGAGAAACGTAAATGTAACTGTACAGAGAAACGTAAATGTAACTGTACAGAGAAACATAAATGTAACTGTACTGAGAAACCTAAATGTAACTGTACTGAGAAACGTAAATGAAACTGTACTGAGAAACGTAAATGTAACTGTACTGAGAAACGTAACTGTAACTTTACTGAGAAACGTAACTGTAACTGTACAGAGAAACGTAAATGTAACTGTACTGTGAAACGTAAATGTAACTGTACTGAGAAACGTAACTGTAACTGTACAGAGAAACGTAAATGTAACTGTACTGAGAAACGTAAATGTAACTGTACTGAGAAACGTAACTGTAACTGTACAGAGAAACGTAAATGTAACTGTACTGAGAAACGTAACTGTAACTGTACAGAGAAACGTAAATGTAACTGTACTGAGAAACGTAAATGTAACTGTACTGAGAAACGTAACTGTAACTGTACTGAGAAATGTAAATGTAACTGTACAGAGAAACATAAATGTAACTGTACTGAGAAACGTAAATGTAACTGTACTGAGAAACGTAACTGTAACTGTACAGAGAAACCTAAATGTAACTGTACAGAGAAACGTAAATGTAACTGTACAGAGAAACCTAAATGTAACTGTACAGAGAAACGTAAATGTAACTGTACTGAGAAACCTAAATGTAACTGTACAGAGAAACGTAAATGTAACTGTACTGAGAAACCTAAATGTAACTGTACAGAGAAACCTAAATGTAACTGTACAGAGAAACGTAAATGTAACTGTACAGAGAAACGTAAATGTAACTGTACTGAGAAACGTAACTGTAACTGTACAGAGAAACGTAAATGTAACTGTACTGAGAAACGTAAATGTAACTGTACAGAGAAACCTAAATGTAACTGTACAGAGAAACGTAAATGTAACTGTACTGAGAAACCTAAATGTAACTGTACAGAGAAACGTAAATGTAACTGTACTGAGAAACGTAACTGTAACTGTACAGAGAAACGTAAATGTAACTGTACAGAGAAACGTAAATGTAACTGTACAGAGAAACGTAACTGTAACTGTACAGAGAAACCTAAATGTAACTGTACAGAGAAACGTAACTGTAACTGTACAGAGAAACCTAAATGTAACTGTACAGAGAAATGTAAATGTAACTCTACAGAGAAACGTAAATGTAACTGTACTGAGAAACGTAACTGTAACTGTACAGAGAAACCGAAATGTAACTGTACAGAGAAACGTAACTGGAACTGTACAGAGAAACCTAAATGTAACTGTACAGAGAAATGTAAATGTAACTCTACAGAGAAACGTAACTGTAACTGTACTGAGAAACCTAAATGTAACTGTACAGAGAAACGTAAATGTAACTGTACTGAGAAACGTAACTGTAACTGTACAGAGAAACCTAAATGTAACTGTACAGAGAAACGTAAATGTAACTGTACAGAGAAACGTAAATGTAACTGTACAGAGAAACGTAAATGTAACTGTACTGAGAAACGTAACTGTAACTGTACAGAGAAACGTAAATGTAACTGTACAGAGAAACGTAAATGTAACTGTACAGAGAAACCTAAATGTAACTGTACAGAGAAACGTAAATGTAACTGTACTGAGAAACGTAACTGTAACTGTACAGAGAAACCTAAATGTAACTGTACAGAGAAACCTAAATGTAACTGTACAGAGAAACGTAAATGTAACTCTACAGAGAAACGTAACTGTAACTGTACTGAGAAACGTAAATGTAACTGTACAGAGAAACGTAAATGTAACTGTACAGAGAAACGTAAATGTAACTGTACTGAGAAACGTAACTGTAACTGTACAGAGAAACGTAAATGTAACTGTACAGAGAAACGTAAATGTAACTGTACAGAGAAACCTAAATGTAACTGTACAGAGAAACGTAAATGTAACTGTACTGAGAAACGTAACTGTAACTGTACAGAGAAACCGTAAATGTAACTGTACAGAGAAACGTAAATGTAACTGTACTGAGAAACCTAAATGTAACTGTACAGAGAAACGTAAATGTAACTGTACTGAGAAACGTAACTGTAACTGTACAGAGAAACCTAAATGTAACTGTACTGAGAAACGTAACTGTAACTGTACAGAGAAACCTAAATGTAACTGTACTGAGAAACGTAACTGTAACTGTACAGAGAAACCTAAATGTAACTGTACAGAGAAACCTAAATGTAACTGTACTGAGAAACCTAAATGTAACTGTACTGAGAAACGTAACTGTAACTGTACTGAGAAACCTAAATGTAACTGTACAGAGAAACCTAAATGTAACTGTACTGAGAAATGTAACTGTAACTGTACAGAGAAACCTAAATGTAACTGTACAGAGAAAGGAAATGTAATTACGTGTGTTTTAGCCTTGAATTTTACCTACCTAATTTTTTATTTCCACAACAGCAGAACGTTCTCAACTTGTGGGAAATAAAGTATTTGTGTGTGTATATATATATATATATATATATATATATATATATTTGTACTGAGATGAGAAAGTTCAGTACGGTTTAAGTTTTAAATTGGCATTTGAAGTCAGAACTCTCACGTTAGAATTTTAGTAATGTGTATTGAGTCCCTTTATTTTTAGTTTGTGATGCTTTTCATTACAATTATAAATAGTGTAATAGAATGATTAACCAGTGTTTCCACCCAGCTGGGCTCCTTTTAATTATGTTGGGCTTTGGGAAAATTGTGTAAACATTTAGCGACTGTTACTGTCATTATTATTATTAATAAAAACTATACCACGAATAGACTAAAAATCAGGGTTATTCATGTATAAACATCCACCATTGACTGTAAGTCACTATTACTTATTTCAGAGAATGTTTTGGTCAGTTGTTTTAAGTATCAAAACAACTTTAAAAAGTTCTTAAGTTCAAGAAAATGTGTTTATTTTATAAAACATTTTAAAGTTTCACGCTCTTCATCAGGTTACGCCTATTCTTTTATGTAATTATTAGATTTTTGCTCTGAGGTGGGAAGGTTGGAAAGAGATCTGGCAACCCCGTGTTTAGCTTATTAGACATTTATTTTAATAACTAGTTTTCTGAAGTAATAGTGTGTGTGTGTGTGCGTGTGTGTGTGTGTGTATGCGTGTACTGTACAAAGATTTTGGTGAAAACAAAATGGAAAGTTTTTCCATGTTACTCTTGTTTATCTTCAAACCCCCATCGATTCTTATAGATGCGCTCCGTCAGGAATAATAGTTTTCGGAATAATAGTTAGGTGTATGATGCACCAAGTGTGCCTGAGCAGGGCAACATCTACAGGAGCCACGTAAAAAATCTGAGCTGGAGGGCCGGACCCACTATAGCTACTGAACAAAGCAGTAAACTATATCTCTGGAAAAGCTGCTACTACTAACCAGAAGTTTCATGATTTCTCAAATCAAATGTAACACAGTTGTATTACGTGTATTAGTTTTGCAAAATAAAATAAAACCTCAAATTTATCATACATTTTGACAGACTAACCATTTTAAATTTAAAGGTGTCTTATTACTCCCAATTTTAATGCAATTAGAGTAAATATATAACGGAGGAGTTCAAGGTGGAGGTGGGGCTACATCAAGGATCGGCTTTGAGTCCATTCTTGTTTGCTATGGTGATGGACAGGTTGACAGATGAGGTCAGACAGGAATCTCCGTGGACAATGATGTTTGCAGATGACATTGTAATCTGTAGTGAGAGTAGAGAGCAGGTGGAGGGACACCTGGAAAGTTGGAGGTCTGCTCTAGAAAGAAGAGGAATGAAAGTCAGTCGTAGTAAGACAGAATACATGTGTTTGAACGAGAGGGAGGGAAGTAGAACAGTGAGGTTACAAGGGGCTGAGGTCAAGAAGGTGGAGGAGTTTAGGTATTTGGGGTGCAGTGCAGTGCAGTGCGACGGGGAGTGTGGAAAAGAGGTGAAGAGGCGAGTGCAGGCAGGTTGGAGTGGGTGGAGAAAAGTGTCAGGGGTGTTGTGTGACAGAAGAGTGTCAGCAAGAATCAAAGGAAAGGTGTACAGAACAGTAGTGAGAGCAGCTATGATGTATGGGTTAGAGACTGTAGCAGTGAGGAAGAGACTCGAGGCAGAGATGGAAGTAGCAGAGATGAGGATGTTGAGGTTCAGTTTAGGAGTGACAAGGATGGACAAGATTAGGAACGAGCACATCAGAGGAACAGCTCAGGTTGGTTGTTTTGGAGACAAAGTCAGAGAAGCCAGATTGAGATGGTTTGGACATGTGCAGAGAAGGGATAGTAGTTATATTGGTAGAAGGATGTTGGAGATGGAGCTGCCAGGCAAGAGGGCGAGAGGAAGGCCAAAGACGAGTTATATGGGTGTGCTGAAGGAGGACATGAAGGTAATTGGTGCAAGAGTAGAGGATACTGAGGCCAGAGTTAGGTGGAAACAGATGATTTGCTGTGGCGACCGCTAAACTGGGAACAGCCGAAAGAAGAAGAAGAAGAAGAGTAAATATATAACCCCTCTATACTACCACTCACAATTTAAAAACATCAAAACATAGTTTTTATCCTGTAGAACATCTTGTAATCACGTCAGAATGTTCACTACCGCTCTTTCTGTTTCCATGCTTAAATCTTAATCATGCGGGTCTCAAATCAAGATCGTGAGAGGAGATTTCATTTTTATTTAAACACTAGCTTGTACAATATTTAAAATTATGCACAATTTTTATATTTACATCCAGAGATATTTACAGTGAGATACAGACAGATTTTACACCCCCGGCATACATCCCAATGCTCTACAATTTCTATCTCCTCGCTTTAAATAACAAACTTATTTACAGGTTCGAATCGTGTGTGTTTTCCTCTTTATTTTGTCTCCAATCAGAAGCGGCGGCCTCTCGTTTCGAAGGAGTCACATCTTCGTCTCCTTTGAGTTGAACAGAGCTCTTATGTCCAGCATGGCCTGTCGGATGTTCTGTCCAAAACGATGAGAGTCCTGAGGAAGAAGCATTGTTTTTCTTTTTAAGGCACTCAACCATTTCCCCTTCAAGATTTTTGTGGACACTGAAAGCCTCAAGAGGCCGCGATAAGGGTTAGGGTTAATCTTACTACAGTTTTCTATCGTTTCGCTGCAGCCGTAATGAAAGCCTGCATTGTATAAGATTGTAAACAAAACAAAAAAAAGAAACTAAAATCTTGGAAGTCCAGACGTCTGCGGATCTTTGGTTCCACCATCGTGAAACACACCTGCTGCACTACGTAAGGTCCTCTTTGGCCGGCCTGAAGCTAGTAGTGTGCATGCTGCTGGGTGACACACTTTCACAAAGGTAAAGGCTGGATTTGCCTTTAACCCGCTTAGAAAATATTACTTAGAAAATACATTTCAGCTTTTGCTTGGCTCAAGTACCGCAATGAATTGTGGGGCATGAACCAAGACTTGATACCAGACAAAAGCCACTCTTCTGGCCCGAGACTCCCCCCGTACTTGGCCCAAGTTCGGGCCAGATATAATGTTGTGAAATTAGTATGTAAAATTCTACTTGTTCACAGTATTGCAAATTATTAATTGTTTCCCTAACATGGGGGTTTATATATTTTTATATATATATATATATATATATATATTTATATATATGTTTATATATACATAAATTGCCCAATGTACTTAAATAAATGATTGAAAAAATGTAAATATGTTTTAAATATGGCTATAATGTTCATTTTAGCTTAGCCAACAGACCAAAATGTTACGTCTGGGCCAATCACAAATGATTTTGAACTCTTCTGTGCCACTCAAATGGCACCACCTTGTGGCCAAGCTTGTGCCAAAGGTTTTAAGTTTTTTGCTGACTGGGTGCCTTCATTAAAAAGGTTCCAGTGATGTCATGAACACTAAGTCCATGTTTTATCCAATCAATGGTTTCGATCAAGGCTATAAAAAATTACCCAAAATTTTGAGCGTGTGACACCGTGAACCCTCCTGAGTAGGTGAAAGCTTTAAAATAAAATAAAAATCAGAAGTCCACTAACCACTGATTTTTTTTAATTGAATAAGCTGAACGTGAGAGTCTAGATCTCAGCTTCCGAACGCAGATTTGAGGTGAAAGCTGCGTTATTTATAAGTGATTTCAGCACGAGTGAACCAATGACAGCTGCGGCAGAATCTCTTCTGCGCTCCGTCATATGAGAAAATATGAGGCGAAATAGCCCAACTTAGACTGATCACAATCCTTTGAAAACAGAGATGAGAGGTTAAGTTATAGAAAAAAAAGATATATATATTTATTTATTTATTGATGGGTCAATTCCTGGACGCCCGCAGACCCGGGAGGTTTTTGTTCTAACCCTGTTTCAAGAGACAAACCAGTAGCTTCGACCAAACTCAGAGGAGCTTATTAGTGGATTCAGGTGTGTTCAGTTAAGGTTGGAGCAAACCTACGCAGGGCTGTGGTCCTCCAGGAATCGAGTTTTGATATATATATATAAAAACTATTTTTTTCAATGCTTTTCTTTTCCTTGATAAATGTAACTTTTTAACCAAAGTCTACCCTCTCATCCTCTAACCTCTCATCTGAATTTTTCTAAAAGAATGTGAATTTTTTTTAACCAACATGTATCAGTCACAGGAGCCCTATCCTCTTCTTTTTCATTGAAACCCAAAGTAAATGTAGTCAGAACGCTGTGTAGGTGCACGATGACAGCCGGAAGTGAAAACAATTCCGTTTGCTGGCTCACTAAAGCAAAGAATATAACAATTAAATATTTGCAGTGTTTCTCTGTATCATGTGCCCTCAGAACTAACTGGTAACGTGTCTCAAAATATGAAACAGTAACTAAAAGTGAAGGTTTCTTACGGTCTCAGCGCTGGAAAACTTGCTGGAAATGTGGAATGTTATGAGTTTCTCGCCGACAATTATGTAGGAAACACCATAGCCATCATCTGCAACCTGCAACAAAAGAGTAACGTGCTCGGGGAAAACGCACTGCTTTGTTTTCTAAGAGTGTTGCAGTGACCAACTGTGTACTGTAGGAGGCAGACGTGGTACTCACAGGCCCGAAGCCTCCTCCAGCAGACACATATCTGGGAAACTTCTGCATGTCGATGAGGTCGAGCTGCTGCTGGGGCGTCTGACTGGTGGATAATCGCCAGGGCTCTGACAAAACCTGCCAAAAGCCAGTCCCTTGCAGTTTTAGCAGAGGTGTCAGGCGTATTCTTCCGAGTTAGATTTGCACACACACCTGTTTGAGGAAGGGTGAGTCTATGCCCATCACTTTCGACACAATGTAGAGGCAGAAGAGGTGCCGGTCGATGCCCGCTCCTGTCATGGCCAGACGATACATGTTCTGATGCTTTTCTGCAGCGACTTTAAAGAGGGCTAACCTCTGCTCATTCTAGTCAAGGAAGAACATATGTATTGTAAGTTACAAGTTGACGTGAATCCATAATTGATTTTAGTCAGACGTTAAGGTTTTTCTTTCAATAAAGAATGTCATAGCTTATTATAACAGCAAGCAGTAATGTGGGGACGCGCAGTGAGAAGGAGAACACTTCATGTGTCCACGATCCTTCAGCCATTCAAGGAAAACAGCTCGATTTGAATCAGCATGAGGCCCAGAGTTTTAAGAGCCGCCGTCGAGGATTTTAGGACTGATATCTTAAAAGATTTGAGCCAAAGAGATCATTTTTCACATGGAACTAAACGTAGCTGGCATCTTCAGATTGCGGTTGTCATAACTTAATAAAAATGAGGTAAATTCAAAGTCATTTTTGGACGAAAAACTTAGCAAGTTATTAGTACAAAAGTAAAATTCCTCATCTCCAGACCACTAGGGGCATTGTGCCAAACCTCTGCAGGCAAGCTCATAGCATGATTCGGATCTAGAGTTCCATGTGTGGTCTAATTATCACAAAGCATTCCCGAGATGTAGCTATTATGGCAAGTTCATGTTGAAGGACTTACCCTGCCATCAAAAACAGTTAATTACGATGTGAATTCTACAACGTTTAGTCGGTCTGGTTGAACAAGGAGTTCGAAAACAAGTTTCTTCAACTTAATTAAACATGGAGGAAAGGAAGCTTAGCTGAACATGAGAAAATGTGTCTCTAGGTTTTTGGCTCCACAGAAAGACGGAGAAGTACGTGAGTGTAGGTTATCAACAATTAACAGTTATTAAGAATTTTTAGCTGTTAGCTGCTGTCTTCAATGATTTCAACGTGAACTCTTTAAGCACTCGTATCTGTTTTTCACATGTATGTAAAAAATGTGAACTGTTTTTGACTTGTTTGTAGGTTTTTACAGATCGCTGTAGCATATTACAGCTACACATTTGTTGCAAATCCATAAAGTCATGTTATAAACACAATTATGTTTAATTGAAGGGGACAGTTTGCGTCACTGCTCAATCGTTATGTATTTTCACCTGCACCATAACGCAGTTAATGGCTACAGACACAAGTCTTTTGACCACTAGCTGACCCTGCAACAGATGTTTTGATTAGAGCAAGGTCTTAGTGACAAACGTTTTTGTGATGTTTCAGAATTTGATCTAAATGCTTCTGTTAAAAAGAATTCAAGATGGCCGACATCCAAAATGGCCGATCTAGTAAAATTTGATGTTTCCCAATTTGACATGATGGCCGAGCTTATTGAGACCTATGTAATAATGTTCGGATGTTCAACTAGGTAGGATTTAGATAAAACAGCTAATTGTCCGACCTTCAGACCACTAGCGAGCAGTGCACCACAACTTTGGAGGGAACTTCACGCCATTACATTAGAATATCATGGATCAAGTGTGTTCTTATTATCTCAAGTCATTGCCAAGATATTGCATACTGAACATTTTTGCACGCTTATGAAGAATTAGGAAGCTTGACGAATAGACTTTAAATCCAAAACATTTAGCCAACAGGATCTGAAGATGATTCGGATTTAATATTTTATAATTTTATAAAACAAAACAAAACAAAAAATAGTGGGAAAACTATCCTGGTGGAAAATCAAATCAGTATGAGTCAAGAAATCTGTGGATAAAATGATTTTGTTTCTACAACATATAGCTCAGAAGGTATTAGTACAGTTGTGGCCTATAGTGGTAGTACTAGATACTCCAAATTAGGATCTGGTGTAGTTCAGACACTGCTCTGAAGATGAAACACAATAAACGAACACCACTCCCTCAACATTCTCCTCTGTTCTGTGACGTGTGAAATCAGCTTTCTGCGGTTTAGGCCCAGACTCGCTATTCTGTACGTGGAGCGTAGCAGAGGGATGTGCCATGAAGGACTTGTCCAAAACAAGCCACCAGATACTGGAACTGATTGTGGAAGTCAATCAATCAGTCAAGTTTTTATATAGCGCTTCTTCAGCAGTTACTTTCAGAGCAGCTTCACAGAGTTCTCGTGAGGATCAGGTAGAGGAAATAGGAGTTCCTCTGTGGGAACTGCCCCTGGGAGCCTCGCTGACTGAGGCAGGTGCTAGTCGGTGGTGAACCGTTGTGAGTTGAGGAAAGCCAAACCAAGCCCACTATGGAGATCTGATGGAAAAGTTTTAATAGTGCCTCAATGTTCTTACTGGTCAATCAGAACTGGGGTTTGGTTCCATCGGTGCAACAGTTAGAACCTTGAGAATGAATTCAAGCATCTATCCAGGCACCACACGTGCGATACCAAGCTCAAATTCCAGGAACAATGCTTGGAAGTAAACACAGCAGAATTGCTCTCTTTTGTGTCGTAAAATAAGGGATGCCAGGTTGGGGTGGAAGAAGAACTTTACGCAGAAGAGAAAATGATGACAATTCATATCCAAAACTTAAATTTGATGAGAAAAATAACGAATCCCAGAGAATTTTTAGATAAAGAACATTCAGATTGATTTTGGTGCCTATTGATTAAAGACGGATCACCAAAGTTTGAAATAAAGGACAATTCCTTCCCACAAATTCAGTCTTGGCCACAGATTATGTTTTTAGTAGAAATAATGACCATTTTTACTGGTTAAAAAACATTTGATGGTATGTCGAGAATTGCCTAACAGGTGTACTTGTGTGCCAAACGTAAGAACACTCTTCTAACCAGACACACGTTGCAATTTGTTGGTTTTCAAACTCCAGATTGGGATCATCTCAAAGTTATATTCTCAGACATCTGTAGACTTCCGAGGACTATTCATACGACTGAGAAGATCATCTGGGCTTCCCTACCCTCTCTCCAGCACCTGTACACCACCAGAGTGAGAAAGAGGGCTAACAAAATCATTCTGGACCCCACTCACCCCGGCCACCACCTTTTTGAGCTCTTGCCCTCTGGTCGCCGCTTCAGAGCCACCAACACCAGGACTGTACGGCGCAAACAGAGCTTCTTTCCCCAAGCTATCCGTCTGCGGAACTCTTAACCCTTATCTCCTCGCAATCTGTTACCTGCTCCTGGACTCTCGCACATGTCATCTCCTTACATTTTTCACTTCTACACTACACTACTTATATAGACTTTGTTCAACTGTTTACATAGCCTTATGTTAATTGCTTGTTGTGTTGCACTTTATTGTACTTATGTGGTTTGTATTGTACTTATGTTGTTTGCACTGACGGCTCCATTGTACCAAAAGGAAATTCCTTGTGTGTGCACGCACACAGCATCGCAATAAAGCTGATTCTGATTCTTGGTCACATCTTAATTATGACTCCATCTGGACTCGATGTGTCTCTCACCTTGGTGCTCTCGTCCTCCATTGCTTTAACAAACGCTGCAGACTCGCTAGTGCATGAGCGCACAGTCTCCGTCCGGCCCTCCCGAAACATCCGTGTCATGGATGATTCGTAGGTGAGACAGAACGCCCCCTTGTCCTGATTGAGCAAAACCGATGAATAAAAACCGTTTGAGTCTCACAGTAGGACACACGAGAACCTTACCCTGTAATGAGCTAGTTGCAAAGCCAGCTGGATGAAGGCATCCGGACTTGTTCTGCATTTCTTTATCAGGCCTTTTCCAAACTCGGAAAACAAGCAGCAATGGAAGTCCACATCCTCCGCGATCTCTTTCGCCACCACATAAGAACCTTCGATGATCTCCAGGCACTGAGAGAGACTCGTTGTTAACAAAACGCAATAAGTCAAATGTATTTCTTTAAGCAGATTGTACACCGCAGACACCTAAAGCGTTGTATGAACAGACTAAAAAACAGGTTACAGGTCTCATCTGGTTGTTTTTTTTAAGGCCATGGTCCAAAGCCTGGTTACTAAAATATCACTTTATTTGCTTTATTCTGAGTAAGATCTGACTGCAGACATGCGGTCTCAGATCCACACGTGAAAGGCGTCTCCCTAAGACCTGCTTTGGATGCCTTCAGTGACGTCATTAATGCCCGACCAACAACTGAAGGCCAATATTTGACAGTAAAACCTTCGATATTACTTTTTATGAAGGCTGCATAAACCAATGGCTACGTTTAGACGGCAGGTCTGGATGCTCAATTTGGATTTTTGTGTTTTTTTTTGGTTACATTGGTTTGGCTCCAATGTGACATGCATACACAGAAGAGGAAACTACGTTTCCCAGAATGCACTGTTAATGAAAGTTAAATGTTGAAGTGAATGCTCTCAGGTGGCATAAATATCCAATCAGAGCCAACTTCATTAGAACTAAATAGTATTAAGAAAGAGATCAAGACGGAAAAGAATGTAGAAGCAGAGTTAGAAGTGCTTGGATAATAACAACAATAAAAATAATAAAAAATAAAAAATATTAATGCCTTATAATATTAATTCATATAGTGCTTTTCTAGACACTCAAAGATGCTTTACAATGATCAAAGCATTATTCACTCACTCCACATTCACTCTCTGATGGTGATAAGCTACCGCAGTAGCCCTCAGCTGCTCCGGGGCAGTCTGACAGAACGTGGCTGCCATTCTGCACCTACGACCTCCTGACCACCACCAAACACACTCCACCAGTCACTCTTATCCACCAAACACACCTCCACCAGTCACACACATCCACCAAACACACTCCACCAGTCACACACATCCACCAAACACACCCTACCAGTCACACTCATCCACCAAACACACCCCACCAGTCACACACATCCACCAAACATACTCCACCAGTCACACGCATCCACCAAACACACCCCACCAGTCACACGCATCCACCAAACACACTCCACCAGTCACACACATCCACCAAACACACTCCACCAGTCACACTCATCCACCAAACACACCCTAACCAGTCACACTCATCCACCAAACACACCCCACCAGTCACACACATCCACCAAACACACTCCACCAGTCACACGCATCCACCAAACACACTCCACCAGTCACACGCATCCACCAAACACACCCCACCAGTCACACGCATCCACCAACACACTCCACTCCACCAGTCACACGCATCCACCAAACACACTCCACCAGTCACACACATCCACCAAACACACTCCACCAGTCACACTCATCCACCAAACACACCCTCCACCAGTCACACACATCCACCAAACACACTCCACCAGTCACACACATCCACCAAACACAGCCCTACCAGTCACACTCATCCACCAAACACACCCCACCAAGTCACACACATCCACCAAACACACTCCACCAGTCACACTCATCCACCAAACACACTCCACCAGTCACACTCATCCAACAAAAACACCCCACCAGTAACACACATCCACCAAACACACTCCACCAGTCACACGCATCCACCAAAACACACTCACACCAGCCACACAGCTCCACCAACACACGCCACCAGTCACACTCACACTCACCAGTCACACTCATCACCAAACACACTCCACCAGTCACACACATCCACCAAACACACTCCACCAGTCACACTCATCCACCAAACACACCCCACCAGTCACACACTCCACCAAACACACTCCACCAGTCACACGCATCCACCAAACACACTCCACCAGTCACACACATCCACCAAACACACTCCACCAGTCACACTCATCCACCAAACACACTCCACCAGTCACACACATCCACCAAACACACCCCACCAGTCACACACATCCACCAAACACACTCCACCAGTCAACACACATCCCCAAACACACTCCACCAGTCACACTCATCCACCAAACACACTCCACCAGTCACACACATCCACCAAACACACTCCACCAGTCACACACATCCACCAAACACACTCCACCAGTCACACACATCCACCAAACACACTCCACCAGTCACACACATCCACCAAACACACTCCACCAGTCACACTCATCCACCAAACACACTCCACCAGTCACACTCATCCACCAAACACACCTCCACCAGTCACACACATCCACCAAACAACACCCCACCAGTCACACACATCCACCAAACACACTCCACCATCCCACACACACACATCACCAAACACACTCCCAGTCACAACACATCCACCAAACACATCTCCACCAGTCACACTCAATCCACCAAACACACTCACCAGTCCACACACAACTCCACCAACGCACTCCACCAGTCACACTCATACCACAAACGCACTCCACCTCCACCATCACACACCTCCACCAAACACAACTACACTCCACCATCACACTCATCCACCAAACACACCCCACCAGTCCACTCACTCCACCAAACACACCCCCCTTCACACTCCATCCACCAACACACTCCCCAGTCACACACATCCACCAAACACACTCCCCAGTCACACACATCCCCCAAACCACTCCACCAGTCACTCATCCCACCAACACACTCCACCAGTCACACTCATCCACCAAACACACTCCACCAGTCAACACACATCCACCAAACACACTCCACAGTCCACACTCATCCACCAACCCACACAACCAAACCATCCCACTCCATCCACCAACCACACCACCACAGTCACACACATCCACCCAAACCCAACCCCACCAGTCACACTCATCCACCAAACACACCCCACCAGTCACACTCACCACCAAACACACCCCACCATTCCACACATCCACCAAATCCCCCCCACCATCACACACATTCCACCAAACACCCCACCAGTCACACACATCCACCCCATCACTCACAAGTCACACCATCCACCAAACACACTCACCAGTCACACTCTCCACCAAACACCCCCCCCATCACACACAATCCCCAAACCACTTCCACCAGTCACACACATCCACCAAACGCACTCCCCAAGTCACACTCATCCACCAAACCACATCCACCAGTTACACCACATCCACCAACACCATCCACAACACACACTCCCCAACACACCCCACCAGTCACACACATCCACCAACGCACCCCACCAGTAACACACAATCCACCAAACGCACTCCCACCAGTTACACACATCCACCAAACACCACACCCCACCTCACACTCATCCACCAAAACGCACTCCACCAGTCACACTCATCCACCAAACGCACTCCACCAGTTACACACATCCACCAAACACACCCACCAGTCACACTCATCCACCACAACGCACTCCACCAGTCACCTCATCCACCAAACGCCACTCCACCAGTTACACACCATCCACCAAACACACCACACCAGTCACACAATCCACCAAACGCACCCCACCATTCCACACACCAATCCCACCAAACACACCCCCACCATTCACACACCATCCACCAAACACACTCCACATTCACACTCATCCACCAAACACACCCCACCAGTCCACTCATCCTCCACCACACCACCCCACCAGTCCACACCAATCCACCAAACGCACTCCACCGTCACCTCATCCACCAAAGCACTCCCACCAGTACACACACATCCACCAAACACGCACCCCACAGTCACACACATCCACCAAACGCACTCCACCAGTCACCTACCACCACAACGCACCTCCACCAGTTACACACATCCCCCCAACACACCCCCACCAGTCACACACATCCACCAAACGCACTCCACCAGTCCACACTCTCCACCAACACACCCCACCAGTCACCACCCCCCAAACGCACCCCCCAGTCACACACATCCACCACACGCACCCACCAGTCCACTCTCCACCAACGCACTCCACCATAACACACATCCACCAAACGCACCCACCAGTCCACCACTCTCCACCCAAACGCACTCCACCAGTTACACACATCCACCAAACGCACCCACCAGTCCACTCCATCCCACCAAACGCCCCTCCACCAGTTTCACAACCACCATCCACCAAACACACCCCACCAGTCACACACATCCACAAACCACCCCACCAGTCCACACACAACTCCACCAAAACCACCCCACCAGTCACACACATCCACCAAACACACTACCCCACCATCCACAAACCCATCCACCCAAACAGCACCCCACCATCACACACATCCACCAAATCCACCAGCACACCAAGTCCACTAACACACACCCACCGCCACTCACCCCCACCAGATCCCACCAACCCCCCCCACCACGTCACACCTCAATCACCCCCACACTCTCCCCACACTCACTTACACACCATCCACCAACCCACCATAACCCCACCACTTCACACCATCCCCCCCCCACAACCCGACATCCACCCACACCCCACCACCCCATCCACCAAACGCACTCCACCAGTCACACTCATCCACAAACCACTCCACCAGTTACACACATCCACCCAAACACCCACCATTCACCACACCATCCACCAACGCACTCCACCATTCACACTCATCCCACCACACGCACTCCACCGTTTACACACATCCACCAAACACACCCCACCAGTCACAACCACCACCACCGCCCCCACACTACCCACTCACCAATCCACACATCCACCAAACACCACCCCACCAGTCACACACATCCACCAAACGCACCCCACCAATCCCACACACCACCACAAACCAAAACCCCACACAACAACACCCCAACAAAAAACCGAAACACAAAACAAACACAACACCACTCCACCATTCCACATCACATCCACCAACACGACCCACCAGTTTTCACACCCATCCACCCAAACCAAACCCCCCAGCTCACACCATTCACCACGCACACATCCACAACACACCACCCACCACACCCACCGTCAACAAACTCCACAATCCCCCAACCCACCATCACACACACCACCAAACCACCCCACAGTCACCCACATCCACCAAACAACCACCTCCATTCACCAGCACAACCTCACATCACAACGCACCACATCACACTCACCAGCCTCACCATTCACAATCAACCAGTCACACATCACAGCACTCACACAAAATCCCCACCCCACACACACCCACCCCGTGCACATCACCAACCACCCATCAAACTGGAATGTGGGTAATGTCTCGAACCCAACCCGGTAGAACGAACAACTCGTTGCTCGGATAACTTCATTAAGCTTTATATGCGTCACTGTTGTCACTAGATGTTGCAGCTCTGTGAATACTTTCCAGATTCACTTTAATAATAAACCCATCTAAAACTAAAACTACGAAACAAGATAATCCTGGAACTTGGGCTTAAGCCCTTCAAACCGTGACTTTATAACTGTAGACACTCTACTGATGTTTCTGCTATTTCTGGAGAGTTTCAATGATATTAAAGCCATTTTATAAAATATTTTATCTAGTCGAACTTTAGACAGCTGTGCACTTTGCAACAAATATAGGGGTAAGCACCATCGTAAAGGTTTGCGTTCACTTTCGTTCATATTTTTGGACCTTAAATGTGTTGAAAAGCCATTTTCAAATGGCATTTTCAATTTTAGCTAGATTTTTAACCAGATGCCTGTTGAAACAAACAAAAAAAGAAGAAGAAAAAAAGAACGTGTGCCCAGTTCCACACAGCTGGAATTAAAGCAGACCCATGAAATGTAATCGTACCGCTTTCGGGATGTCCCATGGCAGTCTGGTGGGCGGCACGAGGCTTTTGTTGATGTCTCCTTTGCAATGTCCCTCCGCAGTATATCCCAACTGGAAGCTATCTGTGGCCAGAACATACTAAACAGGGAATGTGGAATCACTTCATTTCACAAAAAAACATTAATACATGATGGTCGAGATGTTTTTTTACCTCCCACATATGCCCAACAATAGGAGAGTCTGCCCACGAGTGCTCTGTGTTGATTCCAATTTTGCCGTTTGTGTAGACGACCAAATTAAAGGACTTATCGAACCACCTGTAAAGCCAGCGCCACGCGCTTTAGTACAGATGATTGTTTGGATACCTTCTATAATGCGCACAAAAAGCGACAAACATGAACGACTTGAGAATATCTTCCATTTTATGAGTAAGGTTGTTTTTTGTTTTTTAAATCCCATCCAGCGATAGAAAAAGTACAAGCCAATAGCATAACAGGTTAAAATGTGAGGTCAAATATGTATTTTGATTTTCAAACTGGGGTAAAAAGATAATTTGGAAAGATAAAATGATTTTGTCCACATATACTACTGCATAATGGTGGTGGGCGATATGGGTTAAAATTAATATTTGCAATATTTTCCACTGCCCAGGCGATATCGGTAGCATATCGTGATTTGATGGGAAAAACTGGACGTCACATTTTAGTAGACCTTAATAGCATTAGAGGCAAAATGTGCATGTTAACCTTATTTAAAGTGTGAGATTAGACAGAGAACTGAAAACTTTTTTTGCTACTGTTAAATATGACAAATATTTTTGTTAATTTCTACCAGGTTTACTTGCTGAGAGAAAGAGAGAGCGAGAGCACTGAGAGAAAGAGAGAGAGCAGAGAGAGAGAGAGAAATAGAGAGAGAGAGAGCACTGAGAGAGAGAGAGAGAGAGAGAGAGAGAGAGCACTGAGAGAAAGAGAGAGAGCACAGAGAGAGAGAAATAGAGAGAGAAAGCACTGAGAGAGGGGGGAGAAGAGGAGTGGCAGAGCGGACGCGTTAGAGAAAAGGACTGAAGGAAAGAGAAGAAAAGGATGGGATATACAGATAGAATAGGAGGCAGGAGAGAAAGGATCTTGAGAGATCGAATAGAAGAATGAATATAAGAGATGAGTCGGTTATAAGGTAAGAAGAGAGAGATAAAGTTAAAAGGAAGCATGAAGGAGAGGAATGAAGTCAAGAACCTACGGGAGAGAAATAAGAGATCCTAGATTGTCAGCTAGAGAATTACATAACTCGATAGAGATAGATAGATATAAGACAATGACTTAGATAGATATATATCAATTAATAAATATAGAGACACACTATATATATATAAATTAGAGATATAGAAAGGCACTGATAGAGGGAGAAAGAGAGACGATCAGGATAGATAAGACCCACATAAATATGATAGATAAGAGAAAGAAGTAGTAAAGATATAGAGAACGAGAGAGATGAGAGAGATATAGAGATAGAATCCTTGTAGCAGAGAAAGCACAGATAATAGATAGAATAAGCGACTGAGTAGTAGTAAGATATAGGAGAGAGAGATGGATGAGAGATATAGAGAGAGAGATGAGAGATAGAGATAGTAGAGAGAGCACTGAAGATGATATAAATAATAAGAAGCTCACTTATAGAGATATAGTAGCACTAATAGAAGAATTAGCATATTAAATACTATATAGATATAGGACTTGATAGAGATTAGATAAGAGAGATAGATCAGAGACATAAATATATATTATATATATAGATAAGATATAGACTAAATGAGCATCATAGAAGAGATCTAGATAGAAATCAGAGAGATCAGAGAGATACGATATAGATATGAGTATATATAACACACTGAGAATATAGAGACTTGTACATAGATGATAATATGAGAATATACTATAATAAATATATATCATTTAGCATATGATATAAATAATAGTATCAGATCTACAGAAGAGAGAAATAATGATAGATAAATACTATAGAAATATACATAAATATAGAGAGAATAGTCACTAGATAAGATAAGAGAGAGATCGATATACACTAAGTATAATGATAGAGATATATAAAATATATAAAGAGACTATATTATAGATGAGTTAATATATATATAGTATAGTACGGATAGAGAAGATATATCACCGTATATATCTAGATAGTAGGATATAATAGTCACTTATAAGTAGTAGACTGTATAGAGAGATATATATAGATAGACATAAACTAGATATTATTATATAGAAATCATATATACATTACTGATAATAGATAGACTTATATAAGATTTATATCACAGATATATATATAATATATATAATAAAGCACTAGATATAGATGTTACTTTTAGATATATATAGTATTATAATATTCATAAATATATAGATAGATAGAGATGATCTGAAACTATATGATAGAAAGAGTATATATATAATAATAGTAGAGAAATAGTAGAGAGAGAGATACATGAGAGAATAATGAAGTATCACTTATATATATAACAATAATATGAATATATATTACTTTATAATAGATGATATCTACATAAAATATATATAATATCAGACTTATAGTATATATAGAAGTCAAACATTATATATAAGATAAAATAAGAGTAACATATATAGTAGAGAGAGAGATATAGCGACATAATATATATATAAATAACAGATATATAGTCCATAATATTAGATAGAGACAATCGTAGTAGTATGATATAAGCACTGATATATAGAGTACTTACTTGTAAGAAAAATCTAGATAGACAGAATTATATAATTATTAGAATAGAGTATGATAGATATAGAGATAAATAGAAAATAGTCATAGCACTGTAGAGCTAGTATTAAATCTCATATATTATATATATATATAAGTCAGCTTATATATTATATAGAAAGAATAAGCATATAGTACTATATATCACTTATATATAAATGAACTAATGAGATAATAGACATAGTAATAGATCATAATATCACACAGATGAAGAAAGCTAAAAAAAATAATCAACTAATATGATTCTTTATATATAGAATATAATTAGAATAAACATTAATACAACTTTAGTATACTAGATACATAGCACTTATAAAATAAAGACACAGAGAAAGAAAAATATGATAGAAATCACTGAATATTATATATTTACTGTAATATATATATATATAGATAGATAGAGAGATAGAGATAGATTAGTGAGAGAGAGAGAGTAGGATGTCATAGCTAGCGCTGTGGCTAGCTTTGAGAATGCTCTAATGTGTGTATTACTCATGCTTGGGTTACTTTAATAATAATAATAATAATAGTCTTTATTTTATAAAGAACCTAATAATAATAATAGTAATAATAGTAAAGTGGGAATCCATCAAAAACTACCTAACAAGATAATCCTGGAATTCGTGCTTAACCCTTTAAACCCTGACCTCAGAACAGTAGACACTTTAATGATGTTTTGCTATTTCTGTAGAATTGAAATCTGATTAAAGCCATTTTATATGACTTTAAGGATGTATTTTATCTAGTCAAACGTTTAGAAAGCTGTGCACTTTGCTACAAATATATGGTGAGTAACATCGTCAGGGTTTGCGTTCACTTTTATACATATTTTTGGAAACCACTAACTAGCAACGAAAAGACAGTTTCCAAAGGCCTTTTCAATTTATACCTGATTTTTACCAAAAGACTGTTGAAACAAACAAAAAAATACACTCCTATTGCTGATTGTGCATCAACAACAACAACAACAACAAAAAAAAGAATTTTGCTGAATTTTTCAAAAAATTCAGCTCTGAAAGCATTTAATGAGTCATGAGTGATATTACGAGTCACCATAACACTCAAGTTGGAAATAATAAAGGAATGAAATCAAGTGCTCCACCTGTCACAGCATTTTCCATGCAGTAGGGATTTGGCGTAGAGGTCTAAGGAGCGCGTGTGGTCTGGATCATAGGCTTGAGCCTCATCGTCCAGCGTGAGGAAAAACGCCGCGGTCTCGATGGTCTCCAGTGAAGCCCGGTTAGCGCCTTCTTTGAAGTACTTCAGCCGAGCCCGGGCCCACGGAACCCTGGGGATGTGTTACACCACAGAGATTTTTGTGATAATGTAGTGTTCTTTTGTTCACATTTTTAAAAGTGCTCGCTTTAGCAAAGCTGTTTGGTTTGCAATTTTTGTCTATTATAGTATAACATGTGTTTCAATTTCAGAGTGTTTAAATGACCTTTTATACATGTCTGTCTGATGTCTGTCTTGTTTTAGCTGTTTCATGTGTAATGTGTTAATTTTATAAGCTGTTATTTTAACACTTTCATTATTAAGACTTGTAGTGGAGGAAAATGTTTGACTTTTATGCTGTATCTTTGTCCTTGGAAAGGATTTATGCACTCTGTTATCAATTTTAGTCAGATTTTTGTCCAAATTCTATATCCTAGACCTCTATATCCTTCCTTCCAGCAGTGACGGCCATTTTGCGGCTAGCTCATGTTCATATTATAAATAAAATACTTATGATGCAGAATTAATAGGGAAAACAGGTTCAAGGCACTTAGTGCATGTGTTGGTTTAGCTAGCATTATTCTTCATCTTCCATCATTGAAGTCAATGGCGAGATTCTCTTGCGCGAAAATGCTGGAGAGTAGACTCTTTAATGGCACAAATTTGGATGCTCAAACTCAACCCTCTCTAGCGCCACCCCAAGGACAAAATGGCACTTATGTTTGCGCTAATAAATTCTTAACCATATGTTATAGAAACAAAATTATTTTCTCTAAGATTTCTTGGTTGAACCTAACATGATTTGACGTTATTTTCTGTCAGAATAGGTTTTTATTAGAATTTTCTTAAAAACATACTTTCTTAGAATGGTCTCCTAGATGGTTCGTCCAATCTTCACGAAATGTAAACCACATGATGTTCAGACACAGTTGACTAAAAGTTATGGAATTGAGTCCATTGCTGTATGGACAACATTGTGGACAACTCCCAAAATATGTTAACGGAAAAATCTCTGAAACCCATTGAAAAGTTCATTTGCACCTGGGCTGAAAGCGAGGAAGTTCCTTTTGCACTTCTGGCAGGTGAATCTTTCATTCAACTATGAACGATTGTAGATAGCTATTGACAGTTATGTGAATAAATGTTGTGCTGCAATCAGTGTCATGTGAAAGAGGATTTGATCGAGGGTGGTTTGGCGCATCAGGACCAACATCAGGACCAAAGGGCCCAGCAGCAGGAAGAAACTTCACCTGTTCCCGGCGGTCAGGGCAGGGAGTCTGAGCTCTCCCGGTTGAGGTTCCGACTTGTCGTCCAGGATGCTTTGAAACTGTAGCTCCAGCTCCGAGGGCCAAAGGTGCCGACCACCGTAGTAGAGCCAAACTTTGAAGAACCGGCCTCGATGGTACACTACCAGGTGGTTCCTGTTCATGAGATGCTGCACGAAATCTGAGCAAAAGCAAAGCACTCAATCTCATGCCCTGGTTTGAAACCAATGTCTACATCCGGAATCAATCATTACCGGTGTCAATGCCAGGGATCCGGGTGGTATTGAACATCCTCTCGTACTGATAAGAGCACATGGGGACGATCCCAAGAGCCCTCAGCTGAGGAGAGACAATGGCAAGAATGGTGTGTGTGTTTAGTTGGTACTTAATGCCATCCATCCATCCATCTTCTTCCGCTTATCCAGGGCCGGGTCGCGGGGGCAGAAGTCCAAACATGGATGCCCAGACCTCCCTCACCACTGACACTTCCTCCAGCTCTTCCGGGGGAACCCCGAGGCATTCCCAAACCAGCCGAGAGACAGTCTCTCCAGCGTGTTCTGGGTCTTCCTCCCAGTGGGACAGGCCTGAAACATGTCTTTAGGGAGGCGTCCTACACAGATGCCCAAGCCACCTCAGCTGACTCCTCTCGACGTGGAGCAGCAGCGGCTCAACCCCGAGCTCCTCCCGGATGACTGAGCTTCTCACTTTATCTGTAAGGGAGCGCCCAGCCAGCTTGCGAAGAAAACTAGTTTCAGCCGCTTGTATCCGTGATCTTGTTCTTTCGGTCATCACCCAAAGTTCATGGCCATAGCTGAAGGTGGGAGCGTAGATCGAGCGGTAAATCGAGAGCTTCGCCTTATGACTCAGCTCTTTCTTCACCAACACGGTTCGGTACATCGCCAGCATGAGAGCAGACGCTGCACCGATCCGTCTGTCAGTCTCTCGCTCCATCTTTCCCTCCCTCGTGAACAAGATCCCAAGATACTTAAACTCCTCCACTTGAGGCAGGAGATCTCCACCTACCCGGAGAGGGCAAGTCACCCTTTTCCGGTCGAGACCCATGGCCTCGGATTTGAAGGTGCTGATTCTCATCTCAGCCGCTTCGCACTCGGATACAAACTCGGATGGTGTTTAATGCTTATAGTTAAAAGGAAACACTAGGTGATTTGCTGAGTGGTCAGTACCGGGGTCAGTTCTCCACGTTCCAGCTTTCGACGATACTGGAGCATCGCATGCACCACGTTTCCAGCTCGGGCAGCCTGCCGATGGGTCGGGATTATGTAAAGCAAGTCCTGTTCGGATGAAATAGGTTGTTTTTAAATGCAGTCAATGTTTGATCTTGACCAAATGTCTTTCAAAGAATTCTTGAGCCACATTTCACGAGGCCATGAACCGAATTTTGTGCTTTTCATGGAGATTATCTGGATATCGCAAGTTCTCACTAAAAACATAACTTTTACATTTACTTCTGACCAGTTTTAAGTTTAACCCGGTCTGTGGAAACACTCGACCACTGCTGTCTAATTAGTTATTTGTCTGCAGTGTGGAGTTGACTAAAAAAAAAACTTCCGAGAACACATTATCCAGCAAACAACATGGCTTTTATGTATGCACATTAATAACAATAAGAATACCGAAGCCTCTGATAAAATCCATTGTTTAATTGTGCCTCGTTCAAATGAAAGCCATTGTTTCTAACCATAGCATCCACACAAACACAACTCTCTCACCCGGGCTCGGGGCATCTCGAAAATAGCATTAGGCCTGCTTTTCAGATCAAACATTCTTACAGTGGTTGCGTACTGTTTTCATTTTTGATGAATATTGATTTGTTACAAGCAGTATACCGTTTTTGGTTGAACTGTAACATCAACCTATTTATTATATCTACTCAACAGGTGCAGCCGGTTCATTTTGTAGGGTATATTACAAATGTTAAATCAAACTTGTAGTCAATTTATTACATTCTATAAGAACATTCTGCTCACCATGGTGTAAAAGTTGCTGTTGACCATGATAGGGTCGCGTCCTCTCAGATATATATATTCCTCCCACCAGTCACTCACCTGTTGAGACAGAAATATAGAAGTCTAGAATGTGTTTTAGGGTGTTTACTGTGATGCAAAAGCGTTGCACTGGTTTTCCTTACGTAGTTTGTGGCCCACCAGTATTTCAGTTTCAGGTGTTTCTGCAGTGTGGGTGCTGGGTCTTTTTTGAAGTCGTTAGCAACGACCTCCATTTGTTTGTACTTATCATCATCCAGAAGAGGTCGAACAGACTCCAGATACTAAAACAAAGAGAAACCAATCATGCGACAAACAAGCAAACTTTCAATTGTTCTGCATCAGAATACTAGATTTACAACCGCTAATTATATTTATTGTTAAATAAATGGAATTCCATTTTTGGAGCACTCACAGAAGTTTACTCCCAATTGCCAATTTGCTGCAAAAGAGCTTCAAATTTTGGTGAAGTAGCAGCGCATCTAATAAATCAATGCAAAAAAATTTGATTCCTCAACAAAATGAAAGCATCTTGTGAAGCAGACTCAAATTAAACTGGAATAATTGCCAGCACTATGGTGCACAAACACCAGCCCCAGTACGCTGTTTGTGAAGCTCCTTTAAATTCCTTAATTGACAATCCTCTTTTCATTAAAATTAACATTCTGATAAACTTTGCACCATCTAACTCGCTCACTATAAATAAAAAAAAAAAACAAGCGAAAAATCTGGAATTTGCAATCTGGAAAAAAGGGGGGAAATTAGGGAGGATTATAGTGCAGCCGACGTCAACCTCAGTCCACTGTTTATGACGCTACCCCACATTTCTGAATTGCACTTGCTGACAATAATTTGCCCATAATTGCTGAATTTTGCTAACAAAGTAAGCTTAAAAGTGAAAAAAAATTTGCTTAAAAAGTATAAAACGCTAATGTTGTTGTGAGAACTATTGTAAAGAAACCCGAGAGAAAAAAGGAGAGAGGGGGAGAGAGAAAGAGAGAGAAACAGGGAGAGAGGGGGGAAGAGAGAGAGAAAACAGCGGACGTCCGAGAAGGAAGGAAATCGGGGGAGAAGAGACACACTTCAGGTTTCCCTCTAGCACACGTCCCGCCCCTCTACGTCCCTCCCATTTCTCCTCCCCCGGATCATCAACACTCAATAAGAACAATCCATAGGAACCATTACTATCTATATTACTGATATTTATTATAATGATTACATTTTTCATTACCCTCTGAGCGTCATCGCATCAAAATTCAACAGCGGAGGTGTGAAGCTAGCAAAAAGCCCCCTACAGAGAAGCCGAGTGAATTTTAAGGAATCTAGATGTGCGGTGGTTTATAGGGTCAGTCAGCTACTAAACTCACCCTGCTGATGGTCTCATCGATGCTCGGAACCGGCAGATGGGGCAGAGATCCCTGAAAACTATAGAGCAGCGGCCGCCGACCGGACAGAAGTTTCACGAGACTCTGAAAAAGACAGTTCCGTAAGTCTATGACCTTTTAACTGGAATGGTCTACGAGTGTGATTTCTGATTTGACGCACCAGCCAAATTTTCGTGGAGCAGCTCATTTTGCCATGTGACTCAAAGATCCAGCCATGATAGGACAGGAGAGCTTTGAGGAGGTAGCGCAGAAGGAAGATAACCGATAACCACAGACCCGTAGCAAACAGGACGGCGCTCAACACCGTCTTGGTCTGTACGGTCATGAACTCACTACGAGAAGGGAAGCAAAGCGAGGTCATTTTGGGACTACGGCCCTAACCCAAATGGCACACTTGTGCATCGTGGACTTGAATCTTGCGAAGTGCGTCCGTAGGGGGTCCCACCTGCCATTTTTACACTTCGTGCGGTTTTCAGTGAAGACAGCGCTGGTGTGGAGAATGACCAATCAGACTATTGTTTGAGGAGCTCACACAGATCGGAGTACAACAGGGACTCAAAAAATGTATCCGAGAAATTATTTATTATTTTACTCTTTAAATAGTCATGTTGAGAAAATGTGACTCTACAGTCACGAATGAGATAAAATAGTTTGGGTACCAAAACACAAACATTGAGCAACATTTATACAGATTCTTTTAAGAGTTGCAGCTCTTTCTGCATCAACGGCGATTAAACAACAAAAAAATAATTAAAATAAATATTTAAAAGCCTTTTTGCAAAAAAAAAAAACATGCTGAATTCAAAGCATGTAATTTCTTTATTTATCTTTATCGTTATAATGTCGCTGTAGTGTAAACACAAGCTGAGCTTTTCCTGCTTCGGGCGAGACCCGAGTCTGTCCAAAAATACAACCTAAGAGCCCCTCGAGGACTGGAGTCAAGGGCCCCTAATGTCTGGCACTCAGGATGCCACCAGAGTGTGGACTCGCGTGAAGTCCACGAGTCCGGAGTGTGGCATTTGGGACAGGGCCTATATCAGGCTTTTTCTCTTACGTATGTTAACACCTTCTCAAAACGAGAACATGCAAGCTCCATTTCGATCAACTATGCAACAATGCTAAATACGCCCCAAATGATTATCTTCAAGGGGCAGAAAATTGTGACAATAATTGATGTAAAACCTTTGATTTCTGATAGGTTTCTTGCTTATTTAACTTACTTAGCTACTTATTTGAATATATCTATCTTATCTAACAACTCGAAAGGATTCCTCCTTCTATAATTAGTGCCACTGAACGATTCAAATTGTGAGTAAGAGTTTATTACATATTAATCTAGTAAAGCTGGCCAGACACGGTGCGATTTTTCAGTCCCTTGGTTCTGCTTCTGCTAAATAAATCTCACACTCTAAAAGCTGATGGTCGGAGGCGACCCGGCTGCTCACTTAGCTGTGTCTCATTCCAAGGTCTGAATCCTTCCGAGGGCGCATTTCAAGGCTGCTTACGTCACAACGAAGTGCGTCCCATTTCACCAAAAAACTAAATGTCCATAAAACGAGTTCTTCAAATGCACTCCCATTTTCCTGGAATTTGGAGGATACATCGCTATCATGACATGCCTCAGCAGAATTCGGGTAGATCCCCAAGATAGTGGCACGACTTGAAAATTGTGGCAAAATGGACTAAAAATCGCACAGTGTCTGCCCGGCTTATTTAAAAAAAGTCTTAATGGGTTTCACAACCCCAGGGGGTTTTAGGGGAGCATGGGGCCCAAAACTCTTTTCTTCCAAGGGTCCAAAATTGCCCCAATCACACCTAAAACTATTCAACTAAATTACCTCACTGGTAGAGAGGTCTTGATCCTGTCGATCATGCCCATGGAAGGGTCGATCCTGGTGTACATGGTGCTCATTATTGCGATCACTACAATCAACCAGCTGGTGGGACTGGCAGGATACACCCCCGTGAGGACCCCATTCTGCTCCAAACACAGGCAGCATTACAAATAAAAGCAGCTCCAGTGAATGATGCGTCGACCGGCAGCCAAACCTTGAAGCGGATCGCACGTTTCTTCCATGATGTGACTCCAGACAGGTAGATGTGCTTGAGGACCTCTCGGCTCAGCTGAAGGTCAATGCCATCCGGTGTGACGGTGAACTGAAAGGCCACCGCCTGATGAGCCTCTGCCATTGTACAGGCTTAAAGCGCAGCCTGTGGAGGGAGACGTGAAAGGATCAGAAAGGAAAGAGCGTTGGTGCAGTCCGGTCGTCAGCTGTCGGGGAGATCGGTATGTGCTGCAGTGGCTACCGTGGAAAGATCTGGGCTAGTGTGTGAAAGGTCATGGACTGAAGGATCATCACGAAAGCATGAGAGAGGGTTTTTGTATCAGCACAAGACTATAAAAAGCAAGTTTCAAGTATTGGAGCGTAGCGTCTTAAAAGATACTCAGAAAATCAACAAAAGCCATCATTTTTGGTGTCTGGGTACAAATAAATAATCTGTCTCTTTATGTTTTATTAGGGGAAATGTGTATGGAATACGACAAAACGTTTTTAGGAGTTATTGCACTTTCCTGAAATTCTGTGAATTAGATGAACCTGGGGCCTGCACCATGAACGTGGCTTAACAAAGTCAGTGTTACCGGATCGGTTTTGACTTGAAAAGATTAATCGTTACCATGCAGAGCTCATCAAGTCTCTTTGTGGAGTCAGACTCTGATCCTGAAGCTCTGATTGGTTCACGGCACGTACACGTAGAAGACTGACGTTGACATCGAATAACCAATCACGATGAACATGATCGAACCAAATAGTTTTTTCATTGCGGAGGAGGAGCAAGAGATTAAAGTTAGAAAATACGATGAGTATTTTATATTTGACAAGTATTTTTGTGTCGTAGTAATGCTGGGGCTGCTCCAAAGCCAGATGAGATTGTTGGCAAAAAATGCTAATTTCGCGAAAATGATGTCAAAGAAACACATTCTTTTTAATGTGAAATTAAGTATCGATATGCATGTGATAAGGAGAGCATATTTTTTACGGTGTTAATTCCAATACATTTCAATTTTTTCCTGTCATGTTAACGTGTTTATGGTTGTATTACAATAAAAAAAATTTTTGCGAGAAATTTAGGCCTAAAATGAAAAGGTCTATATTATTGTTTTTATTTTACGTCTATATAATTGTTTTTATAAGACATAACCTCAAAGCAAAACGATGGTAGCAGTAGATAAAAATTAGAGTCTGGAGCAGGTTAGCCATATAACTCTCGGTCTGCGCTGCAGTGAGGGCAGGATTTCTGCGTGTCACATTTAATTTGTGCGAAGAAGCTCGCTAATGTAAGATATCTCTTCAGCAGATAATCTGTATCTTTCATGCAAATCCGTGTCAGGAAGTGCTTAAGGATTTTGTCCGTTTTGAAACACTCAAATTACGTTAGCGTTGAACAGTTTACGCAGAAATATTCGCAGGATTGGGAAGAAAAGGTGGAGTTATTGTTACAGACGCTACTATTACGCCACTTAAAAGTTCCTTTTTAAACACCGATTGGACAAACGTAAGCATGAGATCTCTAATCCTGAACAGAGTCTGCTCCGGAGCAGCTGAGCCGTGTGGCATCAGTAACCTGGGGACAAAGACTGGTTAAATCCTAGATCCTTCCATAGAACCCAAAACCCAGGATTGGTGCAAACTAATCCTAAACTTAATCCTGCTAACCAGTTCATCCGGCTTCATGCTGCAGACCCCTGGAATTTAAGTTTCTTTATGAATAAATAAATAAATGCTTGTGTAATATTGCTATGGATATCCGATTTGAATGAGACACTGCTTCAAATTGACAATGCTTCAAAAACTTTAAATAAAACCATTTTGTGGGTCTCTGTTGGATATTTAACCCAACAAACACTTTTTTACCTCATCGCTTTATGCTTTTCAAAATATTTTTCTTGTTTGTTAAGGAATGTTAATCATGAATGGCCAGATTGGTTCCTGCTTAATATAAGTCTTAATATAAGTCAGAATCTTAATTTGTTGTTGCTACTCAATTACATACCTTAAATTTACCTTAAAAAATTGAGCTTACAACATAATAATGAACAATAAATATTTATTAGATTGCTTACATGGAATTCCCTTGACCAAGATTTTTTAATTAAATCCAACAAATATATTTTTGCTTTTTACTACATTTTACACAACTATGATATGTGAGCTGAACAAACTCTCATTAAGCGAAACAAATAGAACAACCGATTTGTACACATAATGTGGATAACTTCTTAAATGTGATTACTTCTTTTATTCATGTATCCAGAGCAAGGTCACATTTAATTAAAAAAACTAAAAAATAAGTTTATAATAAAAAAATAATAAAACTAACAACTGTGCAAGTTATTCCGAGAGCCTGTTGTCAACTTTTTTGACAAAAAAAAACCCTTAAACATAGACTGAAAATGTTGACTTTGGGCTCTCTTAAAAGCTTGAAACATGCACGACTGCATTTAATATTGCTCTCTGCACACAAACAAAACAACAAACAAACAAAACAATTTCCTTGAAAGTACCACGACAACACACTCAACACAGTAAAATACAGAAAACCTAATATTCTGGGAAAAACTTTGAGGTTGACATTTGCATACTGTGACGCTGACCGACTTGTGTTTCTTTTTCCATGTCGTGTGATTGCAGCCGGAGGAAGTAGGGCAGAGTTGAACGGTCAGAAATAACACAGCAGGACATCCGAGAGGGGTGGGCTCCTATGTGACGTGAAGTATGACGCACAGATGGGTCAATAAAGACACTTTTTTAATGAAATAGACTTTAGGTGTTTGACAGAATAAACATATAATAACTGATTGGTGCTGCTAGCTAAGAAAAAAGGACGGAAATGACACCGAGAATGGTGTTTAAGGCTGCATTACTGAGAAAACACCATAAAATAATCAAAAACTAAAAAAGATTGGATTAATTTAGCTCAATGAGGACTTAAGCAAGACATGAACTCACCTGCAGCTCAAGGAAAGCTCAAGAAAACTTCCGATTTCACTCAGCAGAGCTAAATGTCCCTTTGGATCCCAGTGTTCTTCACTCTTGTGCCCTTCAGTCGACTCTTCCTGCACACAGGGAGGGCATCTGCCGCTCAGTGACTACTAACCTCCTCTTTAGCCCTCCCTCTCTGTGAGCTTTGCTTGCTCCTGCTCTCTACCTGTTGCCGAGTCGCTGGCCCTCATGAACGCTGTCTCTCGTTCTGTGTGTGTGAAGCTGGATCTTGTCAGAGCAGAGAGAAGAGGAAGGGCTGGTGGCTCTTCTGCAAGCGTGTGATCCAGCACAGACCCAAATCTTAACAGAGCAGCTGGAAATATCCCATGGTTACGCGCCAGAACATTCTGAGCACGGTTACCATAGAGAGCTACAACAGACTTGAGTTCTGTAAGCAGTTTACACTTATAACTTTAGGCAATTTATTCTTGGCTTATAAGCATCTTTATAATATGCTCAATAACATTAATTGCATGCTTTGTTCAAGATCGGCTAATCTATTAGAAATGAAAAATTTCATTATGTTAGTGCGTCACAGTGGGTAGCAAGGTCATCTCATAACAAGAATGGTCCTTGGTTCGAGCCTCGGCTGTGTGTAGTTTGCATCCATCGTGATCTCCTCGTGATCGCGTGGGTTTACTCCGGTTTCCCCCACAAGACATGCGGAATAAGAGAATTGGGTAAAAACGATTGTTCATAGTGTTTGAGTGAGAATGAGTGTGTGGATGTTTCCCAGCGATGGGTTGCAGCTGGAAGGGTATCCACTGCATAAAAGAGAAGAGTTGGGGGTTCATTCCGCTGTCGAGACCCCGAAATCGACAAGAAAATGGATGGATGGATGGATAAACCATGTTGAGAGAGCTTCAAAAGGATGGCACAAGAAATCAAAAGGGTTTGGTTGCTGTATCTCTCAAGCGCAAGCGACAACCTCCAACTCTCTCTGCTCCTGCGCAACAGTGACTGAACTGTAGTACCTCGACCGGTCACAAGGAGTGCGGGGTCAGAAGGTAGCAGGTTCTCTTTTACTCCGATGTTAAAACTGCTCAACTTTGGAGCTGGAAAAAAAAAAATGTTTTCACCCCTGTCTATACTTTTATGTTTATCAAAAGTTTTGGGCTGGTTTTTCATGTTTGGGCTGAAAACCGTCGCTCACCTCTGGCAACCCTGCTTCTGCAGAATAACTTTCATCCATTGTTGTAATATGTCTGGAAACCATTTGGACTCCATCAAAATGTTCAAAATGTTTCGTATTGTTTGTGTGTCTCTTATATGCTTTTATTGTTCGTGTTGTGCCCTGATGTTTTACTGCTGTGTGAGGTCTCCTTGAGTGTCCTGACAGGTGCCAGTAAATATAATGTATTATTATTATTATTTATGAAATGAACACCCGTGGTCATACATGCCTCTTTGGTAATCATCAGATTTAATGATAGAGTTCATAAAAAGAATATTGGGACGTAGTGATTAATGTCACATTATGTATATTCATCATAATTATTATTTTTGAACTTGTCAAAATGAATGAATGAATAGCTGCTTCTTAGAATTGTGATCAAATGGCTTATGGGAAAATGTTTATGGGAGCTTTGATTCAGGGGTGGGTCCACTTACCCCACACTCCTCTACTGTCTTCGCCCTGTAGGGTCCCGTTGTTTGGCTCAAACATGGATTCTAGCTGTATATCGCCATCTTGAAACAGCGCTAATGGATTTTTAATGATTCACATAAATTTGTATATCTGACTCAGTTGATACAATTTCTATTATGAGAAGCTGAGATAGACCTCAAAGTCTACAAAGTCACAGATTGCATATTGTCTCTCCCCTAATGTAAGTCGCTTTGGATAAAAGCGTCTGCCAAATGCATAAATGTAAATGTAAATTGATTTTTAAAAGGTTTTATCATAACCATTAATCATGGTCTCAACTCAAGAAATGATAAAGTTGATTATTGATGATAATATTAAGTTTTAACCCACTCAATGACCCTTAATTTAACTTAAACTTGATGTTAATATTCTTATTACCCCTTAAACGCATTTCAGTAAAGAAGAATGACTGAAACATTTATTACCATTGATGTTAATAAACAAGCAATACGTTCAATTCAACTAACATAAACCTTGTAAGATATGAACACAGAGTAAGGTATTATTGTCCACATCAGGGGTGTCAAACTCATTCCTGGAGTACCGCAGCCACTGCTGGTTTTTGTTCTAACCATATTTCAAGGGAGACATGAGTAGCATATTAAAGGAATTCAGTTAAGGTTAGCTCAAAATTTGTGCAGGGCTGTGGCCCTCCAGGAGTTGAGTTTGACACCTGTGGTCTACATCATCATTAAAAAAAGGCATTAAATTTTAAGCTCTAGAGCTCTTTCTCTGACGGGTCAGTTCAGAGACTAAAGGCCCGGAGCTCTGGCTGCTATCAGCTTTTGAACGCTTCTTCAGAGCAGTCTCCTTCCAGAGAGGAGGGACCTAACCATGAATACAAATCAGAGAGCAGCAGCAGTAAAAGATGTTGAGAATGATATACAATCATTGCACAAAATCTTTTAAACTAAAAGTTTCAGTTGTGGTCCAATGGATGAGGAGATTGACTTGTGATCTGAAGGTCGCAGGTTCGATCCCCAGATCCACCGAGTTGAAGGTGGAGTGAGTGATCAAACGCTTGCTCTCCATCTTCAACAAGCACAGCTGTGGAGCCCTCGAGGAGCTCCAGTTCCCCGACTGCTCCCCGGGCCCCGCAGCCATGCTGCCACTGCTCCGGGTGAGTGCTCACGGTGGGTTTGTTCACTGCTGTGTGTGTGTGTGTACACTGGGATGGGTTACATGCAGAGCACACATTCTGGGTATGAGCCACTCCATATCTGGCCAACTGGTCACTTTCACTCTAAAATATTTTTAAAAATATTAAACATTAACTGATTAACAAGACATTCTTTTATGAACATGCCTGAACCAGTGAGAGAAGTCTTCTCTGTGGTGAAAGGATGTAAGCCCTCTAATTCTGGAGAAAAAGGGTTAAGAAAAGGCACCCCATTGTCTTATTACGTGAGTGCTAAATTCAACACTCCAGAGCCAGGAGAACTCCTATAATTTTCAACCTTAAAACTATTTAGCCTTTGGCACGAACCCAAAATAAATAAACCTCAGCAGTCAGGGTCTGCAGTATCTTCACCTAATATTCACAAAATGTTTCATTTCAGTTCATTTCAGCCGGGCCTTGATCCACAAGGAATATAATTACAGACTTCTGCTTGAAGTAAATTCTCAGAAGTAGAGGTGAAAAACACTCTCGTAACAGCTAGCAACGGGAAGCGCGGGAAGAAGATGGAGAGACAGAGAATTCAAGTTGAGTTTGAGCACAGAGTCTTCCTGTGTCCCGGACATGTAGAGCTGGTTGTGGAGAATGGTACCCTGGCCGCTTAATGTGGTCTTCTCTATTGCTCTGATTGGGCCCCATTTTTGAGCTTTCACACAGAAGGAAGTCACCATCGTTTCAGTGTTGTTCCCTCCGATTACCACCAACTGGTTGTTGGCAGCTCCTAGGAAGTACAGACTGGGTAGATCTGCCATGGAGCGGGTTAATGTGGGGAGCAGTTCACACCAGGTGTCTGAGAGGAAAGGAAAAATCTAGATTAGAGAGAGAATGGACATGTTTTTTTTGGTGTTGTGTTCTTGCTTTAAATCATAAAACATGCTCTTTACATGAAGGGTCTAGAATGATGGATTTGGTAATTGTTGTTTCTTGACAACCCGCTCAGATCACGATTCTCTTCTAGAGTCATTCTTTGAGAATAGCATCTTTATTTGGTAATGTTTGTATCTGATCCTGCTCAGATCACGATTCTCTTCTAGAGTCATTCTATGAGAATAGCATCTTTATTTGGTAATGTTTGTATCCGAACCCGCTCAGATCACGATTCTCTTCTAGAGTCATTCTATGAGAATAGCATCTTTATTTGGTAATGTTTGTATCCGAACCCGCTCAGACCACGATTCTCTTCTAGAGTCATTCTATGAGAATAGCGTCTTTATTTGGTAATGTTTGTATCCGAACCCGCTCAGATCACGATTCTCTTCTAGAGTCATTCTATGAGAATAGCATCTTTATTTGGTAATGTTTGTATCCGAACCCGCTCAGACCACGATTCTCTTCTAGAGTCATTCTATGAGAATAGCATCTTTATTTGGTAATGTTTGTATCTGAACCCGCTCAGATCACGATTCTCTTCTAGAGTCATTCTATGAGAATAGCATCTTTATTTGGTAATGTTTCTATCCGAACCCGCTCAGACCACGATTCTCTTCTAGAGTCATTCTATGAGAATAGCATCTTTATTTGGTAATGTTTGTATCTGAACCCGCTCAGATCACGATTCTCTTCTAGAGTCATTCTATGAGAATAGCATCTTTATTTGGTAATGTTTGTATCCGAACCCGCTCAGATCACGATTCTCTTCTAGAGTCATTCTATGAGAATAGCGTCTTTATTTGGTAATGTTTCTATCCGAACCCGCTCAGATCACGATTCTCTTCTAGAGTCATTCTATGAGAATAGCATCTTTATTTGGTAATGTTTGTATCCGATCCGCTCAGATCACGATTCTCTTCTAGAGTCATTCTATGAGAATAGCGTCTTTATTTGGTAATGTTTGTATCCGAACCCGCTCAGATCACGATTCTCTTCTAGAGTCATTCTATGAGAATAGCATCTTTATTTGGTATTGTTTGTATCCGAACCCGCTCAGATCACGATTCTCTTCTAGAGTCATTCTATGAGAATAGCATCTTTATTTGGTAATGTTTGTATCTGAACCCGCTCAGATCACGATTCTCTTCTAGAGTCATTCTATGAGAATAGCGTCTTTATTTGGTAATGTTTGTATCTGAACCCGCTCAGATCACGATTCTCTTCTAGAGTCATTCTATGAGAATAGCATCTTTATTTGGTAATGTTTCTATCCGAACCCGCTCAGATCACGATTCTCTTCTAGAGTCATTCTATGAGAATAGCATCTTTATTTGGTAATGTTTGTATCCGAACCCGCTCAGATCACGATTCTCTTCTAGAGTCATTCTATGAGAATAGCATCTTTATTTGGTAATGTTTGTATCCGAACCCGCTCAGATCACGATTCTCTTCTAGAGTCATTCTATGAGAATAGCATCTTTATTTGGTAATGTTTGTATCTGAACCCGCTAAGATCACGATTCTCTTCTAGAGTCATTCTATGAGAATAGCGTCTTTATTTGGTAATGTTTGTATCCGAACCCGCTCAGATCACGATTCTCTTCTAGAGTCATTCTATGAGAATAGCGTCTTTATTTGGTAATGTTTGTATCTGATCCCGCTCAGATCACGATTCTCTTCTAGAGTCATTCTATGAGAATAGCGTCTTTATTTGGTAATGTTTGTATCTGATCCCGCTCAGATCACGATTCTCTTCTAGAGTCAATCTATGAGAATAGCGTCTTTATTTGGTAATGTTTGTATCCGAACCCGCTCAGATCACGATTCTCTTCTAGAGTCATTCTATGAGAATAGCGTCTTTATTTGGTAATGTTTGTATCCGAACCCGCTCAGATCACAATTGTCTTCTAGAGTCATTCTATGAGAATAGAGTCTTTATTTGGTAATGTTTGTATCTGATCCCGCTCAGATCACGATTCTCTTCTAGAGTCATTCTATGAGAATAGCATCTTTATTTGGTAATGTTTGTATCCGAACCCGCTCAGATCACGATTCTCTTCTAGAGTCATTCTATGAGAATAGCATCTTTATTTGGTAATGTTTGTATCCGAACCCGCTCAGATCACGATTCTCTTCTAGAGTCATTCTATGAGAATAGCATCTTTATTTGGTAATGTTTGTATCCGAACCCGCTCAGATCACGATTCTCTTCTAGAGTCATTCTATGAGAATAGCGTCTTTATTTGGTAATGTTTGTATCCGATCCCGCTCAGACCACGATTCTCTTCTAGAGTCATTCTATGAGAATAGCGTCTTTATTTGGTAATGTTTGTATCCGAACCCGCTCAGACCACGATTCTCTTCTAGAGTCATTCTATGAGAATAGCATCTTTATTTGGTAATGTTTGTATCTGAACCCGCTCAGATCACGATTCTCTTCTAGAGTCATTCTATGAGAATAGCATCTTTATTTGGTAATGTTTGTATCCGAACCCGCTCAGATCACGATTCTCTTCTAGAGTCATTCTATGAGAATAGCGTCTTTATTTGGTAATGTTTGTATCTGAACCCGCTCAGATCACGATTCTCTTCTAGAGTCATTCTATGAGAATAGCATCTTTATTTGGTAATGTTTGTATCCGATCCGCTCAGATCACGATTCTCTTCTAGAGTCATTCTATGAGAATAGCGTCTTTATTTGGTAATGTTTGTATCCGAACCCGCTCAGATCACGATTCTCTTCTAGAGTCATTCTATGAGAATAGCATCTTTATTTGGTAATGTTTGTATCTGAACCCGCTCAGATCACGATTCTCTTCTAGAGTCATTCTATGAGAATAGCATCTTTATTTGGTAATGTTTGTATCCGAACCCGCTCAGATCACGATTCTCTTCTAGAGTCATTCTATGAGAATAGCATCTTTATTTGGTAATGTTTGTATCTGAACCCGCTCAGATCACGATTCTCTTCTAGAGTCATTCTATGAGAATAGCATCTTTATTTGGTAATGTTTGTATCCGATCCGCTCAGATCACGATTCTCTTCTAGAGTCATTCTATGAGAATAGCGTCTTTATTTGGTAATGTTTGTATCCGAACCCGCTCAGATCACGATTCTCTTCTAGAGTCATTCTATGAGAATAGCATCTTTATTTGGTAATGTTTGTATCTGAACCCGCTCAGATCACGATTCTCTTCTAGAGTCATTCTATGAGAATAGCATCTTTATTTGGTAATGTTTGTATCCGATCCGCTCAGATCACGATTCTCTTCTAGAGTCATTCTATGAGAATAGCGTCTTTATTTGGTAATGTTTGTATCCGAACCCGCTCAGATCACGATTCTCTTCTAGAGTCATTCTATGAGAATAGCATCTTTATTTGGTAATGTTTGTATCTGAACCCGCTCAGATCACGATTCTCTTCTAGAGTCATTCTATGAGAATAGCATCTTTATTTGGTAATGTTTGTATCCGAACCCGCTCAGATCACAATTGTCTTCTAGAGTCATTCTATGAGAATAGCATCTTTATTTGGTAATGTTTGTATCTGAACCCGCTCAGACCACGATTCTCTTCTAGAGTCATTCTATGAGAATAGCGTCTTTATTTGGTAATGTTTGTATCCGAACCTTACCGAACCCGCTCAGATCACGATTCTCTTCTAGAGTCATTCTATGAGAATAGCATCTTTATTTGGTAATGTTTCTATCCGAACCCGCTCAGATCACGATTCTCTTCTAGAGTCATTCTATGAGAATAGCATCTTTATTTGGTAATGTTTGTATCCGAACCCGCTCAGATCACGATTCTCTTCTAGAGTCATTCTATGAGAATAGCATCTTTATTTGGTAATGTTTGTATCTGAACCCGCTAAGATCACGATTCTCTTCTAGAGTCATTCTATGAGAATAGCGTCTTTATTTGGTAATGTTTGTATCCGAACCCGCTCAGATCACGATTCTCTTCTAGAGTCATTCTATGAGAATAGCGTCTTTATTTGGTAATGTTTGTATCTGAACCGGCGTCACGGTGGCGCAGTGGGTAGCACGGTCGTCTCACAGCAAGAAGGTCGCTGGTTCTAGGCTCGGCTGGGGCAGGTGGCATTTCTGTGTGGAGTTTGCATGTTCTCCCCGTGATCGCGTGGGTTTTCTCCGGGTGCTCCGGTTTCCCCACAAGTCCAAAGACATGCGGAATAAGTGAATTGAATAAGAACGATTGTCCATAGTGTGAATGTGTGTGTGAATGTTTCCCAGCGATGGGTTGCGGCAGGGAAGGGCATCCGCTGCGTAAAACATATGCCAGAGAGTTGGCGGTACATTCCGCTGTGGCGACCCCGAAAGGGAATAAAGCCGACATGAAGATGAATGAATGAATGAATGTATCTGAACCCGCTCAGATCACGATTCTCTTCTAGAGTCATTCTATGAGAATAGCGTCTTTATTTGGTAATGTTTGTATCTGAACCCGCTCAGATCACGATTCTCTTCTAGAGTCATTCTATGAGAATAGCGTCTTTATTTGGTAATGTTTCTATCCGAACCCGCTCAGATCACGATTCTCTTCTAGAGTCAATCTATGAGAATAGCGTCTTTATTTGGTAATGTTTGTATCCGAACCCGCTCAGATCACGATTCTCTTCTAGAGTCATTCTATGAGAATAGCGTCTTTATTTGGTAATGTTTGTATCCGAACCCGCTCAGATCACGATTCTCTTCTAGAGTCATTCTATGAGAATAGCGTCTTTATTTGGTAATGTTTGTATCCGAACCCGCTCAGATCACGATTCTCTTCTAGAGTCATTCTATGAGAATAGCGTCTTTATTTGGTAATGTTTGTATCTGATCCCGCTCAGATCACGATTCTCTTCTAGAGTCATTCTATGAGAATAGCGTCTTTATTTGGTAATGTTTGTATCCGAACCCGCTCAGATCACAATTGTCTTCTAGAGTCATTCTATGAGAATAGAGTCTTTATTTGGTAATGTTTGTATCCGAACCCGCTCAGATCACGATTCTCTTCTAGAGTCATTCTATGAGAATAGCATCTTTATTTGGTAATGTTTGTATCTGAACCCGCTCAGATCACGATTCTCTTCTAGAGTCATTCTATGAGAATAGCGTCTTTATTTGGTAATGTTTGTATCCAAACCCGCTCAGATCACGATTCTCTTCTAGAGTCATTCTATGAGAATAGCATCTTTATTTGGTAATGTTTGTATCCGAACCCGCTCAGATCACGATTCTCTTCTAGAGTCATTCTATGAGAATAGCGTCTTTATTTGGTAATGTTTGTATCTGAACCCGCTCAGATCACGATTCTCTTCTAGAGTCATTCTATGAGAATAGCGTCTTTATTTGGTAATGTTTGTATCCGAACCCGCTCAGATCACGATTCTCTTCTAGAGTCATTCTATGAGAATAGCATCTTTATTTGGTAATGTTTGTATCCGAACCCGCTCAGATCACGATTCTCTTCTAGAGTCATTCTATGAGAATAGCGTCTTTATTTGGTAATGTTTCTATCCGAACCCGCTCAGATCACGATTCTCTTCTAGAGTCATTCTATGAGAATAGCATCTTTATTTGGTAATGTTTGTATCCGAACCCGCTCAGACCACGATTCTCTTCTAGAGTCATTCTATGAGAATAGCATCTTTATTTGGTAATGTTTGTATCCGAACCCGCTCAGACCACGATTCTCTTCTAGAGTCATTCTATGAGAATAGCGTCTTTATTTGGTAATGTTTGTATCCGAACCCGCTCAGATCACGATTCTCTTCTAGAGTCATTCTATGAGAATAGCATCTTTATTTGGTAATGTTTGTATCTGAACCCGCTCAGATCACGATTCTCTTCTAGAGTCATTCTATGAGAATAGCGTCTTTATTTGGTAATGTTTGTATCTGAACCCGCTCAGATCACGATTCTCTTCTAGAGTCATTCTATGAGAATAGCATCTTTATTTGGTAATGTTTGTATCCGAACCCGCTCAGATCACGATTCTCTTCTAGAGTCATTCTATGAGAATAGCATCTTTATTTGGTATTGTTTGTATCCGAACCCGCTCAGATCACGATTCTCTTCTAGAGTCATTCTATGAGAATAGCGTCTTTATTTGGTAATGTTTGTATCCGAACCCGCTCAGACCACGATTCTCTTCTAGAGTCATTCTATGAGAATAGCATCTTTATTTGGTATTGTTTGTATCCGAACCCGCTCAGATCACGATTCTCTTCTAGAGTCATTCTATGAGAATAGCGTCTTTATTTGGTAATGTTTGTATCCGAACCCGCTCAGACCACGATTCTCTTCTAGAGTCATTCTATGAGAATAGCGTCTTTATTTGGTAATGTTTGTATCCGAACCCGCTCAGATCACGATTCTCTTCTAGAGTCATTCTATGAGAATAGCATCTTTATTTGGTATTGTTTGTATCCGAACCCGCTCAGATCACGATTCTCTTCTAGAGTCATTCTATGAGAATAGCGTCTTTATTTGGTAATGTTTGTATCTGAACCCGCTCAGATCACGATTCTCTTCTGGAGTCATTCTATGAGAATAGCATCTTTATTTGGTAATGTTTGTATCCGAACCCGCTCAGATCACGATTCTCTTCTAGAGTCATTCTATGAGAATAGCGTCTTTATTTGGTAATGTTTGTATCCGAACCCGCTCAGACCACGATTCTCTTCTAGAGTCATTCTATGAGAATAGCGTCTTTATTTGGTAATGTTTGTATCCGAACCCGCTCAGATCACGATTCTCTTCTAGAGTCATTCTATGAGAATAGCATCTTTATTTGGTAATGTTTGTATCCGAACCCGCTCAGACCACGATTCTCTTCTAGAGTCATTCTATGAGAATAACGTCTTTATTTGGTAATGTTTCTATCCGAACCCGCTCAGACCACGATTCTCTTCTAGAGTCATTCTATGAGAATAGCATCTTTATTTGGTAATGTTTGTATCTGAACCCGCTCAGATCACGATTCTCTTCTAGAGTCATTCTATGAGAATAGCATCTTTATTTGGTAATGTTTGTATCTGAACCCGCTCAGACCACGATTCTCTTCTAGAGTCATTCTATGAGAATAGCGTCTTTATTTGGTAATGTTTGTATCCGAACCCGCTCAGATCACGATTCTCTTCTAGAGTCATTCTATGAGAATAGCATCTTTATTTGGTAATGTTTGTATCCGAACCCGCTCAGATCACAATTGTCTTCTAGAGTCATTCTATGAGAATAGCATCTTTATTTGGTAATGTTTGTATCCGAACCCGCTCAGATCACGATTCTCTTCTAGAGTCATTCTATGAGAATAGCGTCTTTATTTGGTAATGTTTGTATCTGAACCCGCTCAGATCACGATTCTCTTCTAGAGTCATTCTATGAGAATAGCGTCTTTATTTGGTAATGTTTGTATCCGAACCCGCTCAGATCACGATTCTCTTCTAGAGTCATTCTATGAGAATAGCATCTTTATTTGGTAATGTTTGTATCCGAACCCGCTCAGATCACGATTCTCTTCTAGAGTCATTCTATGAGAATAGCGTCTTTATTTGGTAATGTTTGTATCCGAACCCGCTCAGACCACGATTCTCTTCTAGAGTCATTCTATGAGAATAACGTCTTTATTTGGTAATGTTTCTATCCGAACCCGCTCAGACCACGATTCTCTTCTAGAGTCATTCTATGAGAATAGCATCTTTATTTGGTAATGTTTGTATCTGAACCCGCTCAGATCACGATTCTCTTCTAGAGTCATTCTATGAGAATAGCATCTTTATTTGGTAATGTTTGTATCTGAACCCGCTCAGACCACGATTCTCTTCTAGAGTCATTCTATGAGAATAGCGTCTTTATTTGGTAATGTTTGTATCCGAACCCGCTCAGATCACGATTCTCTTCTAGAGTCATTCTATGAGAATAGCATCTTTATTTGGTATTGTTTGTATCCGAACCCGCTCAGATCACGATTCTCTTCTAGAGTCATTCTATGAGAATAGCATCTTTATTTGGTAATGTTTGTATCCGAACCCGCTCAGATCACGATTCTCTTCTAGAGTCATTCTATGAGAATAGCGTCTTTATTTGGTAATGTTTGTATCTGATCCCGCTCAGATCACGATTCTCTTCTAGAGTCATTCTATGAGAATAGCGTCTTTATTTGGTAATGTTTGTATCCGAACCCGCTCAGATCACGATTCTCTTCTGGAGTCATTCTATGAGAATAGCGTCTTTATTTGGTAATGTTTGTATCCGAACCCGCTCAGATCACGATTCTCTTCTAGAGTCATTCTATGAGAATAGCATCTTTATTTGGTAATGTTTGTATCCGAACCCGCTCAGATCACGATTCTCTTCTAGAGTCATTCTATGAGAATAGCGTCTTTATTTGGTAATGTTTCTATCCGAACCCGCTCAGACCACGATTCTCTTCTAGAGTCATTCTATGAGAATAGCGTCTTTATTTGGTAATGTTTGTATCCGAACCCGCTCAGATCACAATTGTCTTCTAGAGTCATTCTATGAGAATAGAGTCTTTATTTGGTAATGTTTGTATCCGAACCCGCTCAGATCACAATTGTCTTCTAGAGTCATTCTATGAGAATAGAGTCTTTATTTGGTAATGTTTGTATCCGAACCCGCTCAGATCACGATTCTCTTCTAGAGTCATTCTATGAGAATAGCATCTTTATTTGGTAATGTTTGTATCCGAACCCGCTCAGATCACGATTCTCTTCTAGAGTCATTCTATGAGAATAGCGTCTTTATTTGGTAATGTTTGTATCCGAACCCGCTCAGATCACGATTCTCTTCTAGAGTCATTCTATGAGAATAGCATCTTTATTTGGTAATGTTTGTATCCGAACCCGCTCAGATCACGATTCTCTTCTAGAGTCATTCTATGAGAATAGCATCTTTATTTGGTAATGTTTGTATCCGAACCCGCTCAGATCACGATTCTCTTCTAGAGTCATTCTATGAGAATAGCATCTTTATTTGGTAATGTTTGTATCTGAACCCGCTCAGATCACGATTCTCTTCTAGAGTCATTCTATGAGAATAGCATCTTTATTTGGTAATGTTTGTATCCGAACCCGCTCAGATCACGATTCTCTTCTAGAGTCATTCTATGAGAATAGCGTCTTTATTTGGTAATGTTTGTATCCGAACCCGCTCAGATCACGATTCTCTTCTAGAGTCATTCTATGAGAATAGCATCTTTATTTGGTAATGTTTGTATCTGAACCCGCTCAGATCACGATTCTCTTCTAGAGTCATTCTATGAGAATAGCATCTTTATTTGGTAATGTTTGTATCTGAACCCGCTCAGATCACGATTCTCTTCTAGAGAGTCATTCTATGAGAATAGCGTCTTTATTTATTTTTTTGTTGATGTTAGCGAGTGCATTAAATCAATGGCTGACCGTGATGTGGAATCTGTGTGGTGAAGACGAATTGTCTATGACGAGTACTGCAGGACGTTTTACGTGATGTGGTGGCATTCCTCTACATAGAGAGGAAGTTTTTTTTTTTTTACTTTTTCCACCATTCCGTTGTCGCGTCAACCAATCAGTAGCTTCCTCGAGTATTTGTGTGAAATGAAACCAGCAGAAACCAGCAAAGGTGGTGAGAGTTTGCCTACAAGAAATCGAGTGAGTAGATCCTTTCTAGTGTTCAATCTGTAATGATCTGCACGTTTTCATATTTTATGTTTGCGCAGTTTGAGCTCCCTGAAAATCATCGTAACATGGATTTCTAAAGAAATCAATATTTTCACAGATGTCACCACATACAGCATCTGATGGGTGAGTGTGGGTCGTCTCCTCTTCTAAGTGCAAGTTACAGAATATAAAGACTCCAGCATTTATTTACAAAGCAATGCTTTGCTAGTTACAGTTAAGATGTATTTCTCCATTACACAGTTTTAGCAGGGTTGCGTGGAGAAAATAAAACTAGGTATTAAGAAATACCACTCTTCCTCCTACCTCCTCGGGTGTCGTATCGCAGCACCAGTTTCTCTCCGGTTCTTTGAATGTTTCCCAGAACGTAGAGGCAGTGTCCTGAGCTGGTGGTGAGCGGTGAGTCGTGCGATAGAGACAGGCTGAACTGGAAGTCTGTCAAGGGCAAGGAGGAAACCAGCACCCAGGTATCGCTCCATGGATTGTATCTTTCCACAGCCGTGTAGACGCCTGTGCTGGAGTCAGGTGTCACAAGTGAATCCAGATACCAGCCTCCCACAGCAAAGATTTGGCCTTCGCACACTGCTGCACTGAAGTGTCGCCTGTGCTGAGAGGGATTATGGATAGTCATCTTTCAGCTTGGATTTGCTGGCAGTGTATATAAAGAGTATAATTTCTTTCAACTGCAAACAGGCAACCCAGCAGATAACTTTTTTCTGATCTCATTTGTGATTTTCTACAAAGATTATTTAGAGCCAAAGCCTCAGCCTACGTAAAGGATGGGAGTTTAGTTCATTTGGTTGCCTGGGCGAACTATCCTTCTTGCCATAATGTCAATTGTGTCAGCAATTGTATGATTGATGTTGATGATGGCGAGGCCAGTGAGGTGCTCCTGAAACACAGTGGACATAAGATGTATCTTTACATGCTTGAGCTTTAAAAAGCTCCTCTCTGCGTCTGTGTGTGCGTGCACCAAGCAGGCAGATGTTAGCAATTGCTCACTTTACACTACGCTAGATGATGTCTTCTAATTTGCAGAAATATCTTGTGTAAAAAAAGCTGAATTATGCTTTTTTGTGATCTGCTAGAAAAGATCATATTATGCATATCGGCTGGGTCTAAATCTGAGTGTATTTGGCCCATGGGACGAGCCCGGAGGTCTTCTTTCACACCTAAATCTCACCAGCTTTGTCTCTCGATGAGCCTCACCTTTTCTCAGAGAGAGCCAATCATGTATGCCTTAACTCTCTAAAACTCCCAACAGCTTTGACTGCTGCTCTGATTCGTATTCTTTCATGTATCCTAGAGTTAACTTAATGTTTTTCTTTTCTAATTATCCATTCCAAATTAAATGTAGACAATAACTTCTTACTTTTGGTTCATATTTCATAAATTGTATGCTGGTTGAACCTGATGTATTGACTACCTACTACACATCAATGATAATAAATGTTTGAACCTTAATATTACCATTAAGTTTGAGTATATATAAATATACGAATGTATGTGAATTATTAAAAATCCTTTAGCACTTTTCAAGACAAAACACATCAAAACAGTCACTAGCAGAGAGCAGGTCCACAGCTGCCCCTCCTTCTCCTGCTCACTCCTCTTTAGCCCTGTTTAAAAACATGACTGGTGCCTATGCAATTCCAAAATGCGCTAACATGATGTGTTGGAACAGCGTGGAATCGGCGCCAAACAGAGCAATCCAATGCCCGCTCTGGAAGCCGCCCTTTGCCCATAGCTAAGACAACCCCTGGACAAATACTTCCAATTAAATTTCAAGTTCCAAAAAGACACTGCAGAAATGTACACAGAGTAACCTTGCAGACCAGGACCGAGTTTGCGAGGTTAGCTAGTGAGTGATTCATGTGTTAAGTCAATGGGAATGGCCTAATATGAAATTATTGTGAAGAAGGTGGAGTAACTAGGAAGAGTTCAGCAGAATGAACCATGAGATGGGGTTGGACGAAGTGAGCGGACACCATCATATTCATTCAGGTTCTGTCATTTTGTGGCCACACAAACCAGTCATGAGGTTCCTCGAGTAGTTACATGATGGAAACCCGGAAATGCGTGAGTCCTCCCGCATTGAACGTCAGGGGAAACACTTGCATTGATGCTGGTTAGACAACAACTTTACCTTTTAAAAAAACTACTCCAAAAACACAACTATGGTCTGGTTCGCACAATTTTAATACTTTCAATGATATCACCCTATCTGGCCTTTCAAATCCTGTCTGTTGTTCTACCTTGGACAGTCTGTGTGGTTGTTTTTTTGTTTCATTATGATAGCGGTGTAGATTTCGGAAAAGATTGGAAGTGGGAGAGAGAAAGAACAATGGGTTCGGTCACGAAGCATAGCTTTACCTGTTCTGAATGCTATAACAAAAATCAGGACACAAATATCACTCTTTGACAGATTTGATTTGTACTTAAGGTACCCTAGGTTCACATTTTCTGATTCTTACCTTAATCATAGGAGCTGTAGCCACCCATTGGCTTGTTAAAGGGTTGTATCGGAAGGATGCCATGTTGAACTCGTAACCCTTTTTCACCCGGTGCCTATAACCCCCTATGAGATATAAGTAATTGTAGAGGACAGCTGTGCTAAAGCACCATTTATCTGCAGAGAATGGTAGATCTGTGAGAGGACTCCATTTCCCACCATTCCCATCTTCCTGCAGCCAAAACAGCACTTTAGCGGCGTCAACTTCAAGGTCATTCCCAGTGAACAGATTCTCCTTCCTCAAGCAGCACAGACGTGGCGTTCCCTTTGATCTTAATCTGAGGAGCTCTTCTCGAAGGGCTGGATCCAAGCTCTTATTCAAGTGTGGAAGCTCCAGTAGATGCTTGCTCATGTAGGTTAGCACGGTCGCTTGGAGTTCCTCAGAGCAGAGATCTCCCGCCAGCTTCAGATAGTTTAAAACCGTTTGCTCTGTTAGGGTCTGAGAGAGGGCGAGCAGTAGACGATTGGTGAATAAAGATGCTAACAGATAGGTGCTGACCCGCAGATGCTCCTCGAGCAGGTCCTCAGAGATACGGAAGTCCTGGAAAAAGGTGAATTGCAGGAAGTTGTGGAATACAGTAGATGGAACATGTTCGAGATGCACCAGGCTTTCACGGGTTTCTCTCATGGATGAGTGAGAAAGAGCTCTGAAGTATTCGCTAGCGTCTGCAAGCTTCTCTAAATCCACCTGGAAACAAGATCATGAGGATACCTTGGGTGACCATAGAAAATGTCCACTTAAATGCACCATTCATTCTGGAATTTGCTTGTAACCCATGTGACACAAAGAGATGGATGTTCCCAGGTTAAACTTTTAAGAATACAAAGGTCAATGGGAATATTTCAACGTTTCACTCTATTGTGTGAAGAACCCATTCAAAGAGGTTTGAATGATATGTCTTCAGTTTATATTTAAGATTTTCCAGACCATTGATCATGATCTAGAAACAATTTTCGGAGCATTATTCATGAGATGGTGAGAAGCTACGTTGGTAGCCCTCAGCTGCCCTGGGGCAGTCTGACAGGAAGTGGCTGCCATTTCCCGACTACGGCTTCCTGGCATCCACCAAACACACTCCATCAATCACTCACCCATACAGGGCAAAGCGGGTGAAGTGGCTTGCCCAGGGCTATACCAGGAGAATAAGCTTGAGAGGGATCGAACCACCAACCCTCGGTTACCAGGCGATCAACTCCCATCACTACACCACATGCCACCCCAAGGAATTGTTATTGGATAGAAATAGAGGTATTAAGGTTTATCATTTAAGGATCGAGTGATTTGGGTGATATGTAGGAGAAAGAGAGAGAGACAGAGAGAGAGAGAGATGGAAATGACGCACAAATTAAGTATTGTTCAACAAAATCAAATTATTATAACAAATATAAATACAAATAAATAGAGTTTTGGATTACTCGGATTGCATAGCACCATCTCTTCTGGAAAGAAGTCCCAGCTTTCGTGGCATCAGGACGTTCTCCATTTGTGGGCGCACATTCAGGACCGCATTTTTAAGACCCTTATGTTGTTGTTTCTTTAACTGAGCAAAGACATTGTCGATACATATATAGAGTTATTCTGTAAACATATTTTTGATGTTGGAATAAAGATTTTTGTACAAAAAAAACACGTATTGCTTTTCTCAATACAAACACAAGAAAACTGTTTCTTTTTCATGTTTCTTTTTCTAATCAGTATTTTATGCTTGAGAAATATTTAACTGTTTCTAATCGTGACGGGTTAAATGTGTTCGAAATGAAATCTGCTGCTTTTCAGAGGACAAAAAAACAAGACCAAAGATTGGAACCTAGACTGTATGGTAAGCCCTTGGGTACCACGTGCACCACTGATACTCACCAAATGTTTAATGTGCTCAAAATGCAGTTTGCTGCTTTTCTATCAACAAGGAAACATTTAGAGGGTTTGAACCTGATAGATTTCTAACACGTTGTTAAACACAATCGCACCACTTTAAACTTGGCTCTTGAACCCAGTTTTGATGTATCTGATGCGCTTTCCAATTTACTGCTTTTGCGATCTGGTGCGCGATATGCTCATATGTGGTATTTAGTTATTAGACGTTAAGGTTTAAAACATGTTTCATCTTTAGTTGTTAGATTTAGAATACTTTTCAGCTTTATATGTTTATTTGTGGTACAACGAATTGTTTACAGTTTGCGCTGAAAAAAATCTATACAGAAACGATTACAGAAAGTGCTTTTGGGTTATTCTCAATAAAATTCCAGAAAACTGTTTCTTTTTCAAATCATTATTTTGTGTTTGAAAATATTTTTTTTTATCTAATCGTCACAGTTTAAATGTGTGTGAAATATAATCCGAGTCAAACCTGTAGCAGACTGTACTGAAATAACTGCTGATCACATTCACCACTGATGCTATGCTGTTTTAAGTCGAAATACTATTTTATGAAGTTGAACGAATACAAATCAAATAAATATACTGTATTAGAATTAAAACCTTGCGCCAAAAAATTGTTATTTCTGTAGACGTGTAATTGTTAAATTTTTAATGTGTTCAAAATGCATTTTGGTATCAACAGGAAAAACATTTAGAGGGTTTTAACCTGCTGATTTCTGTTTGCTATTAGGTTGTTAAACAAAATGTTAAACACAATGCACCACTTAAACATTGGCGTTTGTGTTTGTTCTGTTGCACAATGTTTTAGTATCTGGTACGCTTCGCTTAAGTTAGAAACTTTACAGTTTGCACTGAGATAATCTATCTTTGCGCCATCTGGTGGCCAACTATGGTAACACGACTTATTTAAACTTGCCGCGATGTTGCTCAATGAAAATGTCCGCCCCGCCGCCACGGCAAAGTGATCTTTTCATTGTCACTGGGTGGCGCCCTCACCTCATAAATGCACAAGTGGTTGTCTAGGTTAGTTAAGCTCGAAGAAATGTATTAAAAAGTAACATTACTATTTTATACGTTCCAAGTAATCTAAACAGTGTTGTTCTTATATGTCCATGTTTTTTATGACCTAAACATCTCTTGTTCTTCACAATCGGGGGTGGGGTGGATGGTAAAGGTGTGTATTCAGGAGGGATGCACCGATACCAGTATTGGCCTCGATTCCATATTTTCTTACGCACGAGGACCCACGGCAGGACCTGAGACGATCTGACTGCTCACGCTCCATAAAAAAGCCGCAGAAGAAAAATGGGACTTCCTCTCGCCCACACACGCAAAGCACCGCGATCAGACAAACTTCCATAAACAAACCCTAATGTGAGTTTCTTTCATTCTTTTAGTTTCTTTGAGCTGTTCACTGTGTTCTTGGTCTGGATTCCAGAGTCGTTATTATTATGAAAAGATTAAATCTGTCACAATCTTTCTTGGAATAAGCCTCGTTCACATCAAAAGCGATTAGATCGCCGGTGAATGACGGTGCGGTCGCTAGGGGGCGTTGCACTGTCATGTCACGCTTAGTAATGATTGGGTGACTAGGAATGTGAGGTATGTGATGAGCAACAAATCCGCTGTCTTCCCCCTGAGAGTGACGTGAAAATGCTTCTCTCCTATTGTTTGTCGCTCACTACAGTCACTTTTCATTTGCATGAAGTTGATTTTTTTGCTTTTACTTTTATCTATTGTCGTTCGTCACCAGACACGCCCAGTCACCTTGGCTTCCGCTCTCCTCGCTGGATTCACGTTGAAAATCATGCGCCCACCCACTTTTGATGTGAACGAGGCTTAAGGCGCCACCCAGTGGTGATGGGCCTAACTGATTTCTGTTGTGGGTCTGCAGAGTTCAACAACATAATCGTGGCAGACATTTCTAATGAGTACCGTGTGTGAGTGCGTGTGTGTGATTTTCTTCCCTTATATTTATATATATATAAATATACTCATTATATTTAAATTGAAACTGACAATTGTTTTTTTTATACTTTAACATTCAAAGGGAGTTAAGTAATCTTTGCTTTATGGTTTTAGTTAAAATAAAAAAAGACAGAAATAGATGAAAGTTCAAATACTGCCGCGTTCTGTGCAAAATTGTTGAAAGATTTTAGTCTCATGTTTATAGACAGAGCTGTGGGTTGCATTTAATAATGTCCCCTCTTGGATAGGTAGAGTTCGCTTAGTGTGTGTGTGTGTGCATCTATTTGAGTTATTTTTTTTAAGTAAACATATTACATTATTAAATATTTTATATCCTTGCCATTTTTTTATTTTAAGAAAGTTAGCTGTAATAGAAAGCGACTTTCTAGGCAACTGAGCATGAGTTGTTCTAAAGTCCTCTCTTATATAGGTAGACTTCGCTCATGGGGTATGGTCCCCTCTTGGTAAAAAAAAAAGAGATTTTTTAGATTAGATTATGAAAACAGAGCATTAATTAAAATGTTGTATGTACTTTTTGTGTTAATACACCTAGTAAAAGTTTAGGACCCCAGTTGGTAGATGTAGAATGATTGTCCTGTTTTGGTCAGGTATGCGTGTGTGTGTGTGTGTGTGTGTGTGTGTGTGTGAGTGTGCGCGTGCGTGCGTGTGTGTGGATTTCACTACATAGTAGATACTCACATCGAAACTATGCGTGGTGGTTTGCACCGTCACCATCGGTCCACTGCCGTTATAGGTTCTGAGGGTGCGGCTTGTTCTCCAGAGGTGTGTTTGTAAGGTTTCATTGCTGCCCTCTACAGCACTGGAGACCCACTGCACCCGCTGAAGCGATCTTAAACCTCTTGCGTTACGTAGACTCGTCACAATCTGCCGTAACCCTTCTTTTAGCCCCGAGCACAGAAAAACTAAGACGGCACATACAGCCTTCCACACACTGGGCATTCTCGAACTCGCTCTAAGTGGTTTTTCAGCGACACATTAATGTTTTCAACTTGATCACACGGGAAACAACCAGCTGTACTCACAATCCCAGGTCATTGCGTAGAGGACGAATGGAAATTCCTGCGAGTGCTCCTGTGACGGCGCACGCACGGATGGTATCTGTGTGCCAGAGCAAGCACAGGGGTGCTATTTTAGGAAGGTTCTGGATGAGGAAACTCAATGCAGGGGTCATTCAGTGCTGCGCTTAATTAGAGCACTTGTTGACAGATGATTAAATGGCCATTTATTTTGTTCTTTACTAAAACATTTAAATGGGGTATTTTAGCAAATTCACTTTTATAGCAAAAAAAGCAATTGGATGGGTGTCACGGTGGCGCAGTGGGTGGCACGGTCGTCTCACAGCAAGAAGGTTGCTGGTTCGAGCCTCAAGAAAATGGATGGATGGATGAACTAATTGGCCTGCTGTAAGAACTCTGATGAACAGGAAAGCAATGAAGGGTTTTGGCAGCTTATTTTTTTGGTCACCCACCCACGAGGCCATGTGACTGACGCGACAAACAGCCAATCCCAAGTCGTTTCACATCGCCTCATGTTTCAGGGCACAGAAATGTTTTTGTTCCTCCTGAACTGAACAGGAGACGAGCACGCACTCGCCTTTCACACACACGCTTCATTCTGAAGAAGAGACATTAATGCGAGCTCTGATTTTAATGGCAGACAAACAGTCTGGAACACGTTTAACAACAAACAAACTAAATTAAATCACAATCCATCTTGCATTCGTCAAAGCAAAGCCAGACATTTAGCTAACCGTAAAAACTCGAGAGCATCCGCTTGCTTTCAAAAGCGCGTAACACGGGAGCGTATTGATCCCTATCGTTCAATTCTGTAAGATAGCAGAGTGCTTCTTTACTCGGAATAATATAAATAAACCCAATTAAAAGAGAACAAAGCGTAAAGTAGACGTTTACATTCACATTCAGGAGAAACACATCTGTCCATTTTTTAGCTCCTCAATTCTTGTTTCAGATGAACACCAGTGTGTCGCTAAACATATTCTTTTTTTAATAATCAGTTCATCTGACTGCATTCATGGATAATGGCATAAAAACCCTTGTTTTGCACTTTTTTCTGATTTTACAGTAGAAATAAAACCACTTTTAATCCTCTCGTCTGTTTGTTTTTTAGTTGTTACTGAATCCTGTCAGCGGATTGGTCAAACACTAAATAAAACACATCAAAAGACTCCCGCAGCAGGTTTTCCTAGCGAATAAAAACTGAATGAAAAGTCTAAAAAGAATACATTCACAGTGTGTGCTACAAGTCTTTCATATTCCAGGGCTTCACTTTTTTGTTTCAAACGAGCTGCTGTGTAAGAAGCCTTGGACCCTGCGGTGTTCCGCGTGGGACGGATCGATCCTCGGTTGAAGCAGGACCGGCACGCGCTGGCTAAATATCCCACCAACGTGAAAAACCAATGAAAAAGCTGCGCAGTGAATACAGAGCGATATCCTTTTTGCGTTTCCACGAAAAGAAAAAAGCCAGATTGCCTGTTACTAGTTGTTTGTGGAGATCCAAACGGTTTGTGTAGAATTAAAATCTTTCCTGAAACTACAGAGTAAAGTCCTAACGAGAGTAACCCAAGCTTTCCGTACGATGCACCGATCTTTCCGGCACCTTCTCCTGAAGCGCCTCACGCAGATCTTGGTACCCGTAAGTGCAGCTCAGGAAAAGAGCTTCTTCTGCGTGAAGTAGGTGTCGAAAAAAA